>JAMXBC010000061.1:0-55663 GCA_024138005.1 Lumnitzera racemosa | reverse complement strand
TTTCCCTTTTCTTTGGTGGCATGATGTTGTTTGGAGAGTGTATTTTGAGTGTGAGATGTGTTTGAGAAAGGAACGAGCTGTGTTGTGTCTTATGAAGTGTTGGGCCGCTGCGATTCCCGCCCCAAGAAATTGGATCGTCTGAAAAATGGGAGCTACGCCAATCAGCGCCTTCCTCAAGGAATTGAGTTCAGGAATAGGCTATACCTCGGCTACAGTCGCCCTTGTCTCGTCCCTGTTTGCTGTGTATCGTCGCGATGCCTTTTCCCCCAAACGGGCTCAATTGGTGGGGGCAATTTGCTGTGTGAGTCCTTCCCTCGTCTCTGTTTTTTGGTGTTATCATCGTGATCATCCTGTCCGGGTTTCCTCATCAGCGCCTTGCTTTTGGCTGGATTTTGCGACCTGCATAGCATCTGCCTGGACCCCCATGCTTCAGCTCTGGATCTTCTGCTTTTTCGAATTGAGCAATGCTGCAAACTTGACCAGTAGTTCCTCATCGCCTTCTTCTTGACCTCGATGAATCCTCTAGCCTTGCCTTGAGCTTAGTGTCTCGTCTCTGTGTGGGGATAGTGTTTGTGTTCTCAAGGTCTGGCAAAGGTTTGTTTTGAGGTTTTGTCATGCTGTTCGACCCAATCAAATGCCCCACCCTTCGCGGTCGTCGTCCGCTCCAGATTGACTGTGGCCACCCGTTGGTGTGCCCCCAAATGTTTTCTCACTGTGATCGTGCCACGTCGTTTTTGAGTGCAGCTACGACTTCCGATTTTGCAGAACGTCTGTGTAGCTCCCTCTGGTCGATCTCGCATAAATGAGAAGGTAGAGTCTCTGAGCCATCTTCTCGCCCGTGAAAATGTCAGATCTTGTCTTGCTGACCTGTGAGTTCTTGACGCTGCCATGATAGATGGCCTTTACGGTTGCATCAGCTTGAGGCTAAAGGCCCGTCGACATGTTGTGTGATGTGCAGGGGAGGGGAAAGTCACTGCTGTCTGTCCGTTTGACACGCAAGATCCGGATTTCTGGCATGTGTTGGTTTTTTAGTGTCAAGTACTATGAAACGGCGCTGAAAAACTCACATCCCTTTAGGCAAAAGCTCGCTATGACCGCCCAAAGCTACGCAGTTTACCGGGTGGCTTCAGATTCCCGTTGCAATGTGCTCTGCAATGACAGACGCTCTTCCAGCTATAGCGACGTCTAACGCAGGGGGAACGCGCCGTTGGAAAAAGCAAAAAAGCTCGCGCGTTGGTGTCGTGTTCGAAAGGGGATCTCTGGGGGGGTTGGTGTGGCCCCATTTTTGGTTCACCCGCCATCGCACTTGCCCAAACTTTACCGCATACCCGTTTTTCTCTCACAAAAACATCGACACGACACAACGACTTCGCTATCGCATGCGATCTCGCATGTAGGACGTCCACTCCGTGGACACTGGTTTTCGAAGAGGAGGATCAGGGCAGCTGTTGAAAGGGGGACGACATGTGATTCCAGGCATTCCATGGCTTTGGAAAAACAGCGTGGTACAGCACAAACGAGCATCTCATCACGACTGAGCTTGCATTCAGAATCTTTGCTGGAGACGAGGACGGGAACGTTGTACTGCCTTCGAATGATGAGCAGGCAAAACACGAGCTGTGCAATCACCCAAAGCAGGCAGGATACATCCCCAAAAATGTCCTGCGAGCGCGTTGTTGGGAGGTACAATCAAGCGGCTAGGGAAGAAGCCGTCAAAGCAAAAGGTGGAAGTTTGATTGGGATAATGATATGGATCTGGGTAATGCACCGTTGGTGCTGAGCCGCCCGGAGATCAAGATGACAGATGATGACTTCGATGATCTTGAGGGCAGCCTGGGCATTCGCGTTGCTGGCAAGTCTGCACGAGACTCTTCGATATCAGCATTCAGTCCAAGCATGGGATCTATCACTGGAGGCAGTGAGCTGGATGATATGGTGGGTCTGGAGCTACCAGAAGGACCAATGGACTTCGATGCAATGCTCAAGAAGCGTAGAGCTGCTGAGCAGAGCTATCAGATTTGAGCCAAGCCAGTCCTGCTATGGAGCAGAGTGCTACCATGAACACACACAAGAAGTCTAAGCTGGACGATGATGACTTTTTCAACGTTTTTCGAGGCTGGGAGATACGATCGATGTACAGAAGAGGACCATCAACAAGAACATTAGATGAAGAGCAAGCCACAGAGTCAGACCAGGACGCAGACGACCATCAACTTTCACGACAACCCAAACAGACAAGCCTCTGCACAGTCGATCACATCTGCCGCGACCAGTTTCAGGAACTAGGCATATGCGATTGGAGTCAGTGCCGGAGAGGATTGAATTTGCACCATCTGCTCCTCGTGATAAGAGACCGACGACCACCAGCACTCGCTTCTGCGATCCAGAGGTCGCTGCCAGTACTGTCGAGCCACACAAGAGCTGGTTCTGCACCACGACCAACGTTTGTGCCACCTGCGCAGTCTCATGCTAGTGCACAGCGTGCTATGCCATACCACATTCGTCGAGACTCTGATCGACAAGGCGCTCAGTCTCCACCTGTGCGACCAACTTCACGGCTGTAAAATTTGTGTATGTGCCAGAGACACCATCCAGGAAGACCCGCGATCAGGCGCCAGCTGCACTTGCTAGGGAAGCTGCTGCCAAGCGTACAGTCACACGACCAAACCGGCGACGTCAATTTGGTGATGGTAGTGAGCTTGAGATCTTTGACGATCTGCCCACGTCCAGCAGAAGGAGGCAAAGTTCGTCAAGCAGCCGTTTGCTAGAGGTCCTCCGAAAGGGCTTCGTCAGGCGCGAGGCGAAGGATGTGAGAGAGGTTGCCAAGCGAGCTGGTATGGTCACGCCTGCACCACGGACGCCAGCAAGTCCTACACGAGGCTTCTATGAGGCGCACAGTATACGCCTAGCTATCTACGAGATACTGCAGCGTCACGAGCTCGTGAGACGACACAAGCACGACCAAACCCACGACCACGAAGTGAAGGGGCCTTTGCAGCCGCTGACGACTAATTGGAAGGCTCATGTTGCTGCACGCAGTCCTCAGGCGTGCCTTCGTCACAGAAGAATCGTTGAGAAGAGTGCCGCAGTTGATTCGTGGTAATGGTGCACGTTGCAAAGAGTGAGTTACTGATGTTGAGAATAGCAGTGCTGACAGTTCACAGCTGAGAAAGGCATGATATACAACCCTAATACACTACGATGGGAAGGCAACGAGAATAAACCCCATCGCGATTTTTAGCTTCCCACTGGAGACGCCTACACGATGGGCCATGAGGGGCCTTCTTACATGGATCGACTGGCTGGCAGTCCACCTCGTCCAGCACTGATCGCTCCAATGTCAGCGGCCAATCTCCAGGTGAACGGACACATGGTCTTCGATCCACATCAGATGAAGTGGCTCAAGTTGAAGTCTTGGCAGGGATGTCAGTGGGCCATTGTCGCCGTTCTGCCACTGATGAAGAGGAGGATCCATTTGCCAACATTGCAGATCTGCCAGTTGACAAGGTCACACGAATCTGAGCGTCTTGGTCTGGTAGTCCACTGTCTGTGGCTGCGCCAGGTGTTGGAGAGATGCATGAGGAGTTTGATCTTGGCCCGCAGTTTATTTAGGTTGCAGAAGGAAGAGGAGGCTACATGGAGGAAGCGTTGTGAGGTGTGGTTCCCAGCAGGAGAGGCACGAGCTGACGATGGGAGATGGCGATGGTCTATCAGAGACATTGCCTCACCTGAGCCATTCTTATGAACCACGATTGATGACAAGCATTGGCACACTTGCCGTAATATTCTTGCATGACATGACGATAACGAAGATATATGATACAGTTGTTCTGCTTTGAAGTATTGTTGGAAGGAAGCTTGTGTCTATGGATGCTCACGAGACCGGCAGTCTGCGCTTTTCATCTCACCATCGCTCGTCATGGTGGCTGAATCTAACCACGATCTCATCTGACTCGCTCCTGCCAGATCTGAGCCGCCTTACTGATCGGGCGATTATGTGGGGCGGCCAAGGCCAAGCGCCCGCGGCCAAGAAAGTCATGACTTCAGTTGCGAAACCTTCACAACTACAATCATCGCTATCATCCTTTTCGCGCCTTCAAACACTCGCTCGCGCACGCGCAGATCTTGCTACATACCAGCCGTTCGACAAAGTGGCTCGCAGGACTTGCTCAGCGTCACTTTCAAATGGCCGCACAGCCCAATAACAACAGCTTCTTATCTCAGGTACACTGAGAACCCTGCACTGGATCCGTCAGCTTGGCAATCAAAAAAGACTTCGATAACAGGAGCTTGTGTCTCTTGTCCACATCTCGGTGCAGAGACAGCTTAATCATCGCCAAGGCGCTCTCAAATACTCGCTGGCTTCACAACACGATCACGACGTCATTTGAGCTACCAGCGGCCTCGCCACGTGCCTACGCTGGCTGTTGACAACTTCAACATCGTGACAGCATGTCTTGGAGGCTTCATCACGCTCTTTGGACTGGTTCGTATCTTCTAAGGAGAAGTTCTACCTCTCGGAGGCCTTGATTGCCACAGTCGTTGGCATCATCTTCAGTAATGCTCTAGGGTGGATACGGCCTCTGGAATATGCGAACAACAACCCTGAGGATCTGGAAACAGTCATTCTCTACTTCTCTCGGCTGGTCCTGGGAGTACAGCTGGTCCTTGCGGTGTACAGCTGCCTAGCAAGTATCTGAAGACGGAATGGGAAGAGTCTTGCTATCCTGCTTGGTCCTGGTATGTGCTGCATGTGGATCGTCCGTCACTACTCACTTGGGCTCTCGTTCCAAACATCAAATTCTTTTCGCACTCGCCATCGGTGCTTGTGTCACACCAACAGATCCCATCTTGTCCAACGGCATCGTAAAGGGCAAGTTTGCTGACAAAAAAACATCCCTTCCAAGCTTCAGAAGATCATCATCGCAGAATCTGGTACCAACGATGGTCTTGGCTATCCCATTCCTCTTCTAGCCCTGGACTTGGTCCGTCATGTCAACAATGGAGGTCTTGGATCACCGGGAGGTGGTGGTCGAGCTATTGCTCTATGGTTCTACGAGACATGGGCGTACCAATCCTTCTGTCAGTGGCGTACGGTGCTGTGGTGGGTTGGCTTGAAAGGGAAAACTTCTTACTGGGCTGAGGGGCGCCGATACTTTTGATCGCGAATCATTCTGGTTTTCGCCATCACCTGGCGCTGTTCATTTTGGGCATTGCGGCATGCTTGGAACTGACGACATCCTTGCATGTTTCATCGCTGGTAACGCCTTTACCTGGGACGATTGGTTTCGTCAGGAGACTGAGGTGATTCCTTGCAACCCACAATCGACTTCCTGTTGAATGTCAGCGGTTCGCATTCTACGGCGCTGTATCCCTTGGTACGAATTCGTCCATAACGACGTTTGTGCCAATCTACAGACTGATCCCATTGGCGATCCTGGTTCTCCTCTTCAGACGACTTCCTATGGTGCTGGCCTTCCATAAATACATCCATCAGATCGAAGAGCTCAAACATGCTATCTTCGTTGGCTTCTTCGGACCCATTGGCGTATCTGCAGTCTTCTACTCTACATTGCGAGAGAGTTTTTGGCGGAGGTCACTTTACGAAGGACAGCAGCGAGAGGATGCAAGACGTCTAGGAGATCTCATTTTGATCGTGGTATGGTTCCTTGTCACCTGCTCTATTGTCGTGCATGGTCTGTCCATCCCTCTTGGCAAGCTGGGCTTCTACATTCCACGAACCATCTCACAGGCTGTCAGCACTGAGGCGGATCACGAGCCACCAGTCAGTCCCGCGACCAGACGAGCCAGATTCTTCCATATCAGACGACATGTCATGAACGAGACACGCTTCCTGGAACGTTCATTTCGTCACAGACGACCAACGACAAGCGAGATTGGTCCTCAAGAGAACAAGAAGTCCTTCTTCCTGCTGTCATTACCAATGTAGCCAGGCGCTTCGCCAAGGACACAGCAAGACCCCTGGTGCCACTGTTCATGGCAAGGAAGGCATAAGAGGGCGATCAGAAAGCAGCTCAAGCGGCACTGCTAGTGGCAATGCTGAGGACGACAACGGAGACAACCGCAAGGCAAGCATTCAGCACCAATGAAAAACCCACGCATTCTGGGCAAGCCTGTACTTGCCAGAGAGCACACACCCGTACCTGAGGGCATGGAGCTGGGCTCAAACCTGGTACACCAGCTGATCCTGAATAGCGATGAGCAACAACGCGAGGATGGTCCATCATCGCAGTCATTCCCTTGGCAGCGCAGCATTCGCTTTGGCGATAAGCGAGCTCCATCAGACGTTGAACAGGGAACTGAGGCAGTGGAAAGGATACGTCTGCGGCTGCAGTGAAGGAGTAGACAGTCACTTGTGAGTATCTTCAAAATCACGTTGTACCATTTTCACAAGCTAGCCGCTTTTGAACTTCACTTGTTGAGGAAATTCGCTTGGCATTAGTGCTTTCTCAGCACCTCTCTCATTTCACTTTTGACAAAACCCACTTCTCACACTCCCCGAAACGCCACACATGAGTTCAGTAGCTGCAACCTCCGAGGTGGCAAGCTCGCAGCCAGAGAGCCTGGCAGCACCTCCTGACCTGAGGGACCTCAAGATCCAAGCCCTGCTCGACAACGTCGCCAGCCTTCGTCATGACAAGAAGTACTCGACCTCATCATCGACTGCGAAGGACACATCTGGCACATTCACAAGGCCATCGTATGCCCACAGTCCGCAGTTATTGCCAGCCAGATCGACAAAACATGGAAAGAGTCTGTATCGGGAGTGTTTAAGCATGAGGAGTTCGACGCTGCGGACTGGTGGATTGCATGGTGCAGTGGCTGTATACACAAGAGTATGACTATTGCAGCATCAAGAGCAGCATTTTCCGGCACAAACAAAGACAGAGTCTGAGGGCAGCGACCTTCCTGAGAGCACTCTCGAGCTCATTGCTCATGTCAAGGTAGCCGCCTTGGCTGACTACTATGCCGTCAGCTGCTACATGAGGCGGCCACAGAGAAGTTTCAAGCTTGCCTCTCGAAAGAGCTTGTTGCCGACACCTTCATGCTCGTTCTCAATACTGTGCAGGAGACTTGGAAGACCTCGCACTTTACAAATGCGCAGTACAAACCGTAGCCGCAATGGAGCACATCTTTCTCGATGCACGAGATTTCGAGATGCTCTGATCAGTGGCCAGAACCAGGATCTCTTTACGGAGGCCTTTGCATGCCAGCTAGCTTGTTAGAGGCAGCAAGGCTTATAGGACTGGATGCTTTCCACAGAGAGCAATTGGGAGCTATTTGTACGCGATTGCGAGGACTTGAGATGATGCAGAAGAAGACTTTGCGAGGTTTTGAGAGCTCGCGATATCACTGCTCGCGATGTAGCCAGGACTCCTGAAATGGCATGCCAGGCGAAAAGAATGGATACTGGGGTGAGAGAAGATAGTGCAGGTCCTACATCTGCTGTCGACGATGCAGTCGCTTTTGAGGGATGGACAGCCATGAGTTTCTCGCCATCGCAGCGCTCAACGTGCAAGCACCAGGAGGTAATGAAGAAGCTGCAGAGATCATTTGGCTAGCCTATATGTACGCCGCCGGGTGGAACTAGTGGACAAGTAGCAGCTAATAAGTGGACAAGTTCCCTACATGGCCTTCTTTCTGTACTGCCTGCTAATCCCGTGATCTGGCTTGGCGTAAATTGAAAGGAGCCCACTTCTTCGTTTGCACGGCTGCGTCATGCAAATGCTTCAAGATAATGTGATCACCTCTTTCGGACCAGCTCTCTCTCTCTATTCTGCCATCGAAGCTTGACAGGTAAGTTGATCTTCGAACTTCGTGTCACAGCTGACATCACCCCAGAATCATCAGAATGGCTTCAGTCGCCATGCTTGAGACCACGCGATCGTCAAAGCATGGCAGAGCTCCTCCGTACCGGCGATTACTCAGACCTGAAGTTCAAGTGTGGCGAGATGATCATGCCAGTACACAAAAACGTTCTATGCAAGGCATTGCCAGTCATCGAGGCTGGAGAAAAGAAAGAGTGGGAAGAATCAGCAACAGGCGTCATAGAGCATCCCGTCTACAGGCCCTCAAACAGCATTTCGCAGCTGCAGTTCATGTACACTGGCGACTACGATCAGAATATCACGCGCGATAAGGGAAGTGCAGCAGCCTTGGAGGAGCCTGCTGCAGATGCGTCGATCGCCAAGCCAACGCCAAGCTCATTGTCCACTACATGTTCGAGCCATCGCAGACTACTACGATGTCAAGACTCTGGTCAGCTATGTCGAAGACAAGTACAATGCTGCCCTGAAAGACAAGATGGACACCGCCGGCTTCATGCAGGTCTACAGAACGGCCTGCGAGCTGTGTCCACCTGGAAGCAGTGCTTTTGAAGCCACGTCCAAGCCACCCGCCGCAAAATCGGGACCTTGTACAACGACGCTGCCTTCGCTAAGGCACGAGCATCAGATCAGAGCATCCAACGCTTCGCTGCTGGTCTGATCGACAAACTGATGCCCAGAGCCGACAGTCTTCTTGCTCGGAGCTACGATGCTGATCTAATAGAGCAGAATGCCGCAGGGTTCGGCACTTACGGTACTACCTGTGTAAGGCTGCCAACACTCACAACTTGCGGTGCACTCGTTGTGCATCCTCATTCAATCAAGAGAACAAGACTGTCCGGCAAGTGCATCTACGTCCAATCACGAGATCACCTGTTTCTCGCGCCACTCGTGCTGCATGACTCACATTGCCAACCAGGCCGATCACGAAGCACTCAGCCGACGAGGGGGGGTTGGGAGCATATGACGTAGTCGCTGGTCATGAGCATCCTGCTGCAGGACAGATCAGCAATCTAACGAGATCAATACAAGACAGATACAGCGGCACAAGGAAGCACCGGCGAGCACAATCAGTGGCAAAGGACAGCATGTTAGGCAACTCTGATCTCTGCGGTATATCACCTGGCACTTAGCTTGGTTCCCACCCGCCATCCTCGCCTTGTTCCTGATGCATTGGCTGTGTACCCCTGTTGACGTTATGCAGCTTCCTCTGCGCGCGAGAGCACAGGGTGTGTCTAGCGAGAGTGGCTTCGTTTTTTCGAAAAGTGCTTCATCGTGGCGTAACTCTAAAGCCCCTCCTCCATACAGTATGATCTGGCCGCGGCTGAGCGTCATGGGCGAGGAATGGGTCGATACATATATAAGAGAAGATGCTTGTGAACGCAACGATGTATCCTGTAAAAGAGCAACAACATGGTCCGCTTCACTGAAGTGTGCACTGCCGTGCTGGCAACCAGTACGCTTGCCTCCGCAGGTGGCTGCCATTTGGAGATACCCACCAATCGTTCAAGCTGCCTTCGTTCTGCATTGTACCCCAAGCCACCCGCAATACAACATCCTCCAGTGCTGCGCGTATTACTACACCTGCACCGGAAAGGTCTCAAGCACAGGCACACCCGCATCACCTTCGTCTGCGAAAGCTCTCAGTGTGCCAGCAGCAAGTCTTCAACCATCAGCACTGGAGCTCAGTCTTCGGCAGCAGTCGCCAGCTCTCAACTTACGCAGTCCTCAGTCGCGAGCTCTCGTGGCATCGCCAGCTTCCCAGATATCGCAATTCACCTCCCGCCAGCTCTCAGGCCTCTCGATCCTCTGCTGCCAGCTCTCAAGCCTTCCAATCCTCTGCTGTCAGTTCTCGTCTGCATTCTTCCTCTGCCGCAGCAAGCTCTCAGGTCGTTCAGTCCTCAGCAAGCGTCAGTGCTGCATCTTCAGACGATGTCATCTCAGTATCTGGGTGCCCACCGATCACAGTATCAACGTCATTAAAGAGAATCATACCGGAAGTGTGCTCGGCTACAACAACTTCCCATACCCACCTTCGTCTACACATATGTCACTGGCAGCTTTGCGTCAACTTCAACTCTGTACGGCACCAATGTGACATCCTACACAAAGACGACCACATACACTGAGATCGTCGTATCGTCCCCAAGCACCACTGTTACGGTACCCACCTCTCCAGGCTTCACGCTGTCTTTGTGAGGGAAAAGTACTACGAGAAGACAACGACTGTCACCAATGGCAACTACTATGTCTGTGCTACACCGCCATCACAGATACTGCACTGGGCAGTTCAGACACTGACCTCTTACACTGTCACCTATACTGACACCATCACGACTTCTGTACTACAGGCACCATCACTACCATATCAACCTCCACCATCACTGAGAAAAGATCCGATCCCACCAAGACTGTTCTACGATGCGTGCGGTCCAAGAACATCGCCTCAAGGGCTCCAGATGGAGGCTACTCTTCTACACTGGAGGCACTAGTGCCTTTACGCATCACAGCTCTCGATCCTGTCGACTGCTGCGAGCTTTGTCAGGCCAATTCATCTTGCGTTTCGAGCGTCTTCCTGACCAGAGATTTTCTTGATCCCTTGCCGAAGGAGCACAGAATTGCGTCTTTTGGGGCAGAAGGGCTGGTGATCGGAAGTCTGCAATGCGACCTACAGTAATGCAGTCACTGGGGAGGGCGTTAGTTGATGATGGTCCTTTCGACTACATTTGAATAGCGGCTGCGGACAGTATGACCTTGCGTATTTGAGCGGACTGCTAAGAAGCATGAGAGTTGCTTCGTCGAAGCTGTCGAGCCAATCCACGCAGCAGCATTTGACACAATCACCGTGATCATGATAGGACTTCTTTACTCTTGCTTCAACAGACAGTGCGGCATCGTCGATGCCTCTGCATCACTCGTACGTCTCCCATCTTTTTAGGCATTCGCTTGTGATGCCACAGCAATGCTCAATTGTCACTGACCTGGATGAAGCTTGGCAGGACGAAGTTGCTGGAATGAGCATTGCTCCGCTTCCATTCCCGTTGCAAAGTCCATTGACACTTCCTTTCCTTCATCATCTTGCCTTCACCACGCCTGCAGCAGTCACAGCAATCATGTTTTTCAAGAATCACCAAGCGATCTGCCTGCAGAGCTTCGCAAGTGAGGTTGATGAAAATGTGCATCAAAGGAAGGTGCGATGGAACGCTCCTGCCAAAGAAACCGCGCGCGACGATTGCGTGCCAACTGCGCTTGCCATTTACTTGACCTTCGCCATCACATACTGAACATCTCTGAAACGCTTGACAAGCGTCACACATTCACTCGTTCGCATGGGCTCATCTTTTAGCACCGATAGGTATTTGACCTTATCAGAACTCATTTTCTTCTCTGCGCAAGTGCTAACAAGTATAAGCAAAAATGGCTAGCTGCCGCTCAAGCTCTACTGAGCCACTGTCAGGCCCTGCTGAGAAGCGTCGAAAGATCGGCGAACACGCTCCCACCACTACAGCCACCTGAAGGACAGCATCGCTCTCTCTTCGACTCAGGCGCCTTCTTGATCTTACCATCACCTGCGAAGATGAAGAGTGGGCCAGTACACAAGGCCATCGGAGCTCTGTCTCGCCACTCATCAAGGCAGATTCCTCAAGCTGAAGCAGGATACCAAGGAAGTACGTCCTAAACGGTTTTGACAGCGCTACTGTCGCTCGCTTCATACACTTCATGTATCGAGGAGGAGCTACGACATCGAAACGCCTTCGATCGCAACAAGAGCACAGTCGCAATTCAGCCACGCACCTTCGAATCAGCCCTCTTCCTTCACATCAAGATGTCACCATCGCATGCGCATACCAGGTCGAACACTTGTCAAGCTCGCTGAGATTAAGTACCAGCGAGCTGCCAGTGCTGGTTTCGATGCAAAGAGCTGGATTGATCTGGTCACAAGGTCTGCAGCATGTCACCACGATCGAACGCCATCTGGCAGGCTACACTGGATGGATGTTGCCAATCTTGACGTTTGGCACGATCCCTTTGTGGAGCATCGCTCTGGGCACTGGTCCAGACAATGCACAATTCGCAGTCGCTCTAGTCAAGCGCTTGCTAATATTCCTCGTCAGGCTGCACAGAATGCCCCGCGAGCTGAACAAGACTGAAGATAAAGCTCGTTGGAGGCTGAAGGATCTCAAGGAGGCGTACGATCGCCAGTGCGAGGCAGCTCGCCGGGCAGAGGCACAGAAGACATCGTTCCAGAGTGTTGTCAAGAAGCACGGGAGCTTCAGGGAGACCTTATGGCGATCGCAAATCGCACAGAATTGCCTGCGAGCATTGTGCTCAGCTTGGCAAGCAGCCAATTTACTCTGGTTGGCATCGATTGAATGGTACAGAGGACACTCTTGCACACGATGCCATCGCTCAATCTACAGCATGGTACGACTGATGTCCACTTCTTAGGTCGCTGATCTTCATCAGTCAAGCCTCTTGCCTCTCCCAGATAGAGACGCTAATGTCCAGAGACCTCTATAAGACTCTTCAAGAACCTTCTCAAGCATGCTCGTTACACGCGCAATACCCTGGATGGTGTTCTATCGTACTCCTCCCGCTTCGCAGGCAGCTCAATCAGCCACGATCATCGACCCTATAGCCCGTTGCTACCTTAGCCAGAGTCTTGGCGCTGGGACTCCATTGTTTAACCTTGCACTCGAATGACTTGCTAGTCACCAGTCACATCCAGACAGAGAATCTCTTGTCATGCTTCTTTGTCCATCTGAGTCTTCTCGTCTACTTCAGTCACCACCGCCTGGTCGATCCTGTTCAAAATCTCGCAAATGTTCAACAACACAGCAAACATCTTATCCTTCACCATCACTGATCACATCATCGCTTCGTCCAACATGTGGCCACCCAAAAGCCCCTACGAATATTACTTCAACAAACGAGCAGGACAGCGACTTTCACTGTCACTTGCAAGGAGAAGAAATGGCCCTGCCATAGTCAGATCATCAAGCCACGATCCATTCTTCATGAAAGCACTATCAGACGTCTGGCTAGCCGGAAAGGAGCGCAATATTGATCTTTCAGACTTTGAAGTGAACATCGTCAATGCGATGCTCCAGAAACATCTATGAGGGCAGCCACGGCACATGGCATACGGTCTTCGTGCAGCAGTCCCATTTGATCAAGAAGAAGAGCGCACCCGTCCACATCTCTTCAACGAGTGTCTCGTATACGAGATCAAGGTCTTGGGCATTAGTGAGTATCTTCTGATCCCAGACTTGGGCAACGAGGTCCTTCAGCGCTTTGGCACTTCTCTGACTGGCACTTTCCACATTGAAGGCTTCAGCGACGTTATATGACGGCTTGTCAGCAGCTGCCTACAAAGCATCTTTTATATGACAGACCTGGCGACCGTATCCACAAAAAATCGCGACGCTCTGGTGAAGGTTGAGGCTTTTCAGCACCTCATGCATCACGAGAGCGAGGCTCGACCTCTCATGACGATGGTCACGTTCAAGGCTTGGTCGGGAATCACCGCCCTGGAGCGCCAGATGAACACAAAGGTAACCGACCTGGAGCGCCAGTTGAACAGCTCAAACAGGAGAATGATGCTTTCGCAACAAGCTCGAGGCTTATGAGGAAGAAGAGTATGCCAGCGAGGAGGCCGGCGACAGCGACAGCGAGATGGAGGAGTAGGGACCCTCGCAAAGATCGCCAGCAAGTGGTACTGCCTACATGCCAGTCTCGCAATGATTCCCACATCGACACGTCAGTGTAGCTCGTCTGAGTATCAGATGTAACTTCTCAGTAGCTTCACAGGTCTGAAGCACCATCACATGTATGCAAGTCCTGCCGATACATATGCCTCACTGGTCCAGCCTTTCTCTTCCTCACTACACCTTCCTTCCCAAAGACTCGCTCATCGACATACATCAAGACCCCACGATCACCGTTGACGACAACACTATGCAGGAGAGGCAGATCCCGAGCGTGCTCCCTGTGCAGGCATCTTGGCAACCTGTGGGGCGACAACAAGTACACAGATCTTACCATCAATGTGAGGACCAGGAATGGAAGGTGACAAGGCTATCCTCTGCACTACATCCAAAGTCTTTGCTGCTGCAGTCCGATCAACTGGGCTGAAGGCCAAGCATGCCATCAAGCATGAGGAGTTTGATGCCAATACCATGGACTGCCTCATCCAATACCTCTACAAAGGCACATACAACATCGAAACAGAAGTTCTCAAGGAGGCAGTGGAAGCCTCTGGAGCTAATGGTGCTATCGTGACCAGGACCACCCCAGGGGAGCACAACGGCGCACGTCAAGCATCTCAACGTCTTCGGCATCGCAGAGTACTACCAGATCGACAAACTACCAGCTTTGGCCACAGAGGTGATATGCAAGCTGTTGTGCGAGAAGTTCGAAGCTGAGCGCTTCATTGAGGTCGCCCTGACTGTGTCAAAGCTGCTCAAGCCAGACCACCGCATCATGAAACTCCTACGTGAGATCTGCATCAAGCATTGGATCAATCTTTGCAAGGACGAAGCTTTCGCCCCATAGATCGCCTACAACCCAAACCTCCAGGTCTTCGTTTCAGTCATGATCGGCAGCGTTTGGGGGTCTCGAGCGTCAAACCAAGGGCTTGAAGTTCACAACACAAATGGACCAGCTCAAGCGGGCGGTGAGCGATACTACGAAGAGGTAGAGATCTTGAGGCAGCAGAACCAAGTACTGAGAGCATGCCAGCGGGAAGCTGCAAAATCCTGATGCAGTACACCAATGCTGTGTGCGGCAATGCGGTACTTGGCAATGGGTACACGGAGACTACAGAGGCTCTTTCTCAGTCAGCTGCATGCATTGTGCATTTGGAAGTCGCATTCAATGAGTGCTTGGATGCCGGACCAATGCCAAGACCCACACCAAACATCCCTGATCCTTCCATTCATAGCTTGTGCTTCTTCTGCCAGAAGCGATGAGCAGCGAATGCTGCTGAGGTATACCAGCCATGAAGCGAGAGAGGCCACCAAACACTTATGCACCAGTTGGAGTCCATAGTATCCATAGAAGGTCGTCGTATGAGAGCCTTGATCTTAGTCATTTAATCACTAACCAAATGATGCCAAGACGATCGTCGACCTCCCAGTAGAACCTGCTTCAGGAACTCATCAGAGTCTCCAGGCTTCGTATCGAAGAGCTTGTTGACTACCCAGTGTGCAGCAACTCTTCACTTGTGATCTTCTTGCTTTATGATCAGTGCTCGTTTGCCTTTGAGATGCCCATCCGCTCAACGAATGCTCGACTGGCACCACCCCCAGCGACCAGTCCAGTGAAGAAAGGGTGGTGAGCAGGAATGTGTGCTTGGCAGCGTAGATGAAGTCTGAGAAGGCCGTTTAAGGCTGCATGAGACCAACAGCTGGGCCATTCAGTGCTGTCACCAGAATCTTTGGGTGTGAGTAGAAGGCCTGGGTTGTGTTGAGGTTGCCGGCGACGAAGCTCTTGAGCCAGAGAGCATATGGATCCTCATCTGCTGGCACATCTCTGGACAGCGTCACTCTGCGGGCCAGCACTGAAGAATCTACCTTTGCCAGTGATGACTGTGATGTAGACGTCGTCCATCGTTGCAATCTCTCGGAGGTACTGTGCGATCTGGAAGTAGTTCTGCTGTGTCATGGCATTGAGCTTCTTTGGGTTGTCTATTGTGATTATGGGGGATCCTGCCACGGACCTCCATGGTCACAACATCGTTTGCTGGCGTTTGTGCCATGCTGCGTTGTAGTGCTTGCAAATTGATTGTGGTATTTCTGTGCTTGGCTCCTCAGGAAGTGGGCTGCAGTCGATCAGGCAGCGGCGATCTGTATACCGTCTATTATATCCAGGATGCTGCGACTGTGGGCTGTGATTGATGAATGATGCGAGGTCGAAAGTGAGGTTGCACGTGGTCTTGAGGTGAGGTCGAACGAGGCTGCGTATCTCCGCTTCCAATAGCCGGTAGACATAGAGTGAGGTGCTGCCAAGATGTCCCTCAGTACCTGTCAGATCTGTCAATAGCCGCTTTCGAGACTGGCTCAGGTCGGGTAGATCTTCAGAGACTCTGGCGTCCAACTGTCGCTGTCTAGGAGCATCGCTGCAGTCATGAGCTCGATTGAAAGGCATGACGGCTTGATTCATGATTGAAGAAGTGCCTGCAGTAAGAAGTGATTTCCAGATCTCTCGCTGCTGAGACAGTAGCAGTGTGAAGAAAGAAGGGGTGCTGTTGTTGTAGTGGGTAAGCACTTTTATTGCCGCAGCCTTGATGCTGTCACAAAGCTGACCCTGAAATAATTTAGGAATTGGAAGGCGCGACTTCATCATTGACGACATTCCGGGCCTACACATCTTCCAGCATCACTCATTCGACGACAGTCACCATGGGCGGCCCAAATCTTGAGGTCTTCAAGGTATGTGTGATCTACAGGCCAGAAGTCATCCTCTTCGATGCTGATAACACAGTTTGGCATGTACATTGCCTTCCCTATTGGCATCATGTACTACTTTGGCACCAACCTGGAGAACCGATTCGCAGTACCTGACTTCTGGCCAAAGCCTGAAGAGACACACAGGATCCCATTCGAGCGCGAAGACCAAAGACGAGAGCTTGAACGACTAAAAGCATTGAGATTGGCGAAACGAGAAAAGGGAGACTGCAAGCAGAACAGCGAGGTATCGATCCCAACACCCCGAGCATGAGCAGGCGCAATTGCAGCATCCAAGGTCTGAGATATTGGAGGCTACGAAGTTGGTCGAGCCTATGAAGCCCGAGATGTCAAGAGAAGGCAATTGGAGCAGTCTGTTGTCCGCATTCCGCAAGCAGGGATGAAGAGGTGGAGGACTGCGAGACATCATGCAGGAGTACAGCCTATTGGCGCATCAGAGATGGAAAAAATGCAGAGCCATCAGCCATGCCCTGATCTGCGGACTTGCGGAGAGTTGGCCGGCATGAGCAGCACCATTTGCAGCTTCTGCTCGGACGACCTGCATTGAGCAGGTGCAGAGTGTGGTGCCGCTACGGTGGTCGCCTCGATGAAGAGCCTGCACATCGCTGCCCAGCGATGCCCCGTTATGCGTTCAGAGCGTCCCACCAAGCAATACCACGTCGCCGGCGGCCTGAAGCAGCCATTGCTGCACTGGCAGATACACTATAGCCATCGTCTTATACGGCGAGCTATCTGTGCAGGTTATGTATCATATGTATCTCTACTCACGAGCATCAGCACTGAACGATCTCTCAACAGTGTCATGCAGCGCACCTTCCTCACAGTCACTCGCGCTTGCCTCTCCTACAGCTTTCCGCCAAGATTTCTCCAACCTCACTTCATGACCTTCCACCCCACATCACTTCAGCACCATGGCAGACTACGATCCATTACCAGGCATGTCAGCTATCGACAAGATCACAGACACCTACAATGAGCTATCGCGGCAGCTGTCAGAAGGAGAGCAGCTCTCACTCCGCCTGAAGCGACGGCGATCGACTGGGCGTACCAGCAGCACACGCCCAACCACTACAGCAGGCGAAGTCACAGTTTCCTTCCCCGGTCGCACAGCAGAAGAAGCCTGGCGCTTCAGTAAGAAGATCGTAGAGACAAGACCATGACTGACGGCAGACAGCTGTCATCCTGCGTATCCTTCACTACGTCGCCAAGCTCTTCAGCTCGGCGTGACAGTATCGAAACGGTAAGTCTTCCCACTCTCAAGCACATGCTGACATCTACAGCGACATCTATTATCAAGATCCAGGGCTCTTCGGCAGCCAGCAAGTCGTGGACCGCTACATTGAAGACATCGCCCTCACGCTTGACGTCCCAAGAGGTCACCTCAACATCGCAGCAGCTGCCAAAGGTCTCGTGCGAGGTCCATACATCGCTCACCTCACAGACGGCTCCACAGTCGACGCTCGAAGTCCAGGTGGCATCCTTATCCCAACATCCAGACGATCAACCACTTCCACCTTCACGACATCCACTGGATCCTAGTCATCGAGAAAGAAGCGACATACAGGACAATCACATCAAGCATACGAAGAGGTGGCACACTCAACGATGGACTCATCATCACAGCAAAAGGATATCCTGACGTAGCCACACGTCAATTCATACGACACATCCGGGACTACTGGGAGGAGCACGACCTCTTCGCACCATCCTCTGTCTCGTCGACTTCGATCCTGATGGCTACAGCATCTATTCAAACTACAAGTACGGCTCTCAACGTCCAACAGTATCTATGGAGACCTCTGCATCCCGAAATGCAGCTGCTTGGTCTCATATCAACACAGCTTGGCCTGCACGACCAACACGCATCTTTCAAGCACTCACACAACGAGATCGCAGACGAGCAACAAGCATGCTTCTCAGCGACCCAGCCACAGAGGAACCACAGTTCAGAGACAATCTTCAGACCATGCTCATGCTCAACGTCAAGCTAGAGCTACAGCAGTATGATACAGGCAATGGAACAAGCCTACTGACTTGTCTGAGAGACGTGCTGCCCTAGTTGAACTCCTTCGCGGCCTTCTTCGACGCTCACGATCTCTATCTTCCTTCCGGAAGAAGGCATTTCTCTGCTTGTAGAGCTCCTTGTTGGTCTTGCTACCACGCTGGTACTCAAGATAGGCCATGTTATCACCACCAGCCAACGAGCTCAACGTTCCAGCCTGTCTCTTCACAAGGGGGCCCTTCTTCTTGCCTCTGGCAACATTACGATCGCTGAAGAGATCATCTCTAATGTCCTCAACATCTCCAGCAGTCTCAGACTGTAGCAGAACGTCCGTCAGCAAAGACATTCCGCTCTTGCTGGGTCCGAAAGGCCAGATTCGGCATCTGTCGATACCATTCAGATGTGTAATGACCTTGAATGCATATCCTTGATCCACCAAGAAGGCCTGACGCTTGCTAGAGTAGAACATCTCATTTGTATCCTTCGACACAAGTGAATAGAAGAACGCATTGAAGCCTTCATCATTCCTTCGCTTGGCTCTCAAGATCCGCCCAAGCCGCTGAGCTCCTGTCGACGACTGCCGTAGTGCGACGAGATCTGGATCAGGCATGTTGCCTCTGGCAAGTCCAAAGATGTATCGCCAATCTTTGACAACATGATGGTGCTCACAGCATCTTCTGCTGAAAGTTCTGCAACACCATTTCTCGCTCTCGTTGGGACCAGTCTCTCCATAGATGTATGGCTTCGTCAGACCCTCTGCATACTTCTTCAGAGCATAAAGTTATCTGAGAAGACAATGACCTTGTCGCCTCGCTTCTCGTGAAAGTCAATGAGGAACTGGCAAGCCTGGAACTTGCGTGGGTTCATCGTCGACAGCAGGATCGCTTGTTGGTCGTCTTGGCGTTGAGATACTCACTGTAGAATTCTGTTGTCATTGGACACCACACCTCTGCACACTGCACTCTGGCAATGTGTCCTTCCTCTGACAGCTGTAGCCAATTCGCCTCGTACAGTTTAGGTCCAATGAGGAAGTTGAGATCCTTGATCTTGTCGTCCTCACGCAGCAACGTCGCTGTCAGGCCAAGCTTGGAATGTGTCTTGATCTTGCTGGTTACCCTCCTGAACATCTCTGCTGGCACCACATGTACCTCATCAAGCACCATCAATCCCCACTCACGAGATGTGATAAAGTCCATGACCTGCTTGCTATCATGAGCTCGTCTTGTGTTCTGTGTGACCATACTGTAGGTACAGATGATGATACCTGCTCGGTGGTTGAGCTTCTCCTTCTCGCCAGATGTGAAGATGGCGATTTTCATCAGGATTGATGTTGGACCACTTCTTGAACTCCTCTTTCCACTGCATGACACTCATAGCTGAGGTACACAGGACAATGGCGCTCTTCTTGACTGTACAGGCAGCAGTGTGATACCCACCAGCGTCTTGCCAGCACCACATGGCAGCACAATGATACCAGATCGTGCTCTGCCATTGCCAAACATCTTGCTGAGTGCATGCTCCTGGTAGTATCTGATTTGGACATTCGGTCGTAGGTCGATATCGAGAGTGGCATTCTGTTCGTCGTTTCGGAAGTCGTACTCTTCTGTGAGAGGCAGGCCAAGCTGAACGTTACATCGCTCCTGGACTTGCTGGATCATGCTACCATCAATCTCAAAGGAGTGCACCTGGTCAAGCTCGTCATCCTCTTCTTCCTCGCGTAAAAACTCTGCCATGTCCTTCTCGATATCACGGCCACCGAACTCATCATCAGAGTCATCCTCTTCTCTCGCTTGGCAGGCTCAGAGATCTGTGCTTGTGCCTCTCGTACTCCTGCAGCGTCCTTGGTACCAGGAATGACGAGCTGACCCATCTTTGAAGCCTTCTCAGTGCGCAGTGCATCATTCTCCTCCACTCTGCATGGTCCAATGACAGGATCCTTCAACAGCTGCTGCAAGACTGACGCCTCAGAGCTTTCGATAAGTATCGATTGTGCTTGAGCACAAGTCTGACCTTGCCGAAACGGACTGTGTGTTGACTGGAATGAAGTCTTTGATACTCTGTGGCAACTTGGTCTTTGAGAAGAGCTCAAGATCTCTTATGATATCGTGCTCAGTCAGACCAACGCTCACTGCTGCAAACAGACTATGCCCGTTGATCGTGTACTCATGTACATTCGTCGTTCTGCTTTGTGGCTCTGCGATGTTGATCAGGAACGTCTGCGCCTGCTTGAAGCTTGGGCTGAATGTCTCCAGTACCACTTTGCCATTCTCTGCATCCAGCCATATAGGTCGTAGACGATGATCTGGCTTCAGTTCCAGGCCTGATAGATCACGATCTGCTCTGAAAAGGTGGCTCGCTGCATCGTCAGAGCCCAGCTCACGGTACTTGTTGGCGTAGGTCTGCAGTGAGAACTTCTCAACAGTCTTGTCATATTTCGGTGGTGCTACACGCTCGTCTGGCTCTGAGCCATCGCCTTGGAGTAGTCGTCGTCACTGTCGATGCTAACGGGAGTGCTGACGCCTGAGGCGATTCGTTTTGATGGTCTCGTACTGCTGCCTGCTGCCTTTCGCTTTGGTGGCATGATGACAGCAGGTTTGTCAAGAGTGATGCCGGTGTCGTGGCTGGTCTACACACAAAGTGCAGGTGAAGAACGAAGAAGATGAGGCAGTGTTTCGCCTTTGATTTTCACAACGATGTGTCATGGACGTCGCGAGTCAGGGAATGCTCAGCCCTGCGCGGAAAAAAAACAAGCTCGACCGGCAATGCCAACTTCACCTGGACAAGATTCGTTTTGGCAGGTCTTCTTTTCCCACATCCACTTTCGCAGAACGCCATACTCATCACATCACCATGAATACGGTCAGTGAGCACATGCTGCAGCTCGGCATCCACTGACGTCGCTCAGAAAGCTTCAGTAGCCTTGGCTGGGGTGTCCTCATCCTCGCTGGAGGAGGAGCCTACTACTTTGCAAAACGTAGCATCAACTCAGACCGAGAGGACCGAGCAGCCCCGCATTGAGCAGGAGAGAAGACGTCTGACCAGCATTCGTCAAGCAGAGTATACTTCACCTCCATCGACAAAGACGCCAGTCGCAGCGCCAGCCAAGACTGAAGCTCCACGAAGTCCAGCAGTCTCAGCAGCACAAAATCCACCCACCCACAGCACATGCAGACGAAGCAGAGGGCGAGAAGTTTGCAGCAAAGCAGCCTTGGCGAAGTCGAAAAGGTGACAGATTCAGTTGAAGAGTTGGATGATACAAGTTATGAGAATGATGGCTCAGCTGAGCGCAAGAGCTGGGTGAGGTAGACGTTATTGGCAGCGACAGCATGGATGGGAGCGTTGGCTGGCGGCGCCTGGCTCATAACCAGCCTGTACAAGTGCTGGCAACATCGCTCACGACTTCCACCGCCTGTCAACAAGGACACTCCTCTCTTACACCTCCTTCAGAAATCCACAGTCCATTTCACAGCTGCTGAGGCCTCAGGAAGACCCAACACAGACATGAGAGGAAAGTCATGCATCTGCTGGCCCCATACCAAGAACTTGCCCTTTCCACCATCCAGCTTCTTCAGAAAACAGCTCTCCATCTGGGTACAAGATATCGTACATGCCCAGTACACCATGCACCGGGATGCACGCTGCTTGAGTACGCTATAGTCGAAGAAGAGCGGAGACAGTCGTGGATCATCCAAGCTCCAATCCCTGGACCAAGTATCACACAGTCCTTGCACCATTGAATGGCCAAGACAGGATCATTCTTCTCCACCTTGACAATATCTGGGTTGCTCATGGTAAAGTCCACACAAGGAGACATGAGAAAGAGAGCGTCAGGAATCTCCGCCTTTGGGTTCTCGGCCAGCAAGTCAGTGTCATGGCCAGGATGAGATTGCCACCTGCTGAATCGCCAGCAAAGATCGCCTTCTCACCTCTCTTGCGAGACTCTGCAATAGCGTTGGCAGACCTTCTGGTTGTTCTTGAATGTGCCGGGCAGAGTTCAGAGGGGACAATGGATAGCTGACGATGGACACCAAGCAGTCTGGAATGTCGGTCGCCAGTTGAGCACAGAATGGCCAATGCAGTGGTGCACATTGTGCCTTGTAGGCACCGCCTGGGAATAGTAGATGTGCTTGGTCTTGGAGATCTTGCTGTCCTTCGATATGGTGTACACTTTTCAGCCCTTTCCCACCACACCCTCCTTGACCGTGACGCCCTTGAGCTTTGGAGGAGTGAGCTTTGGTGATCCTACAACGTCCTTGATGCCTTCAAACTTCTGACCACCCATAACGATGAACTCTGTGCTCATTGGCCGCATCAGACATTGGACAAACCATGTTCGCCACGATCTCCCCTTCTTCGATCAATCTGAAGCGTCATGGTGGCTGTGGGAGAGTGTAGGAGGAGGTTGAGTGGCTGTAATGAGGTCGAGAGGATGTGATTGCTTGGTCATCTCAACTGAGAGGCATTCTCATGTATTTGTACCACATACTGCACCAGCCCAGTGAGGTCGCGCTTCAGGACCATTTCAGCAGCGGCCCGCCTGACTGTACTGCGCTCAGCTAGCACGTTGAAGTCGTTGGGTAAGCGCTAGCTTGTGAACCAGTGTTCGCCAATCTGGAGCGCACCTTGCTTCCCAAAGAGGGAATCAAGATACGATGCATCGCGAACGCCGTGCACCTTCTATGAGTGTCTGAGAGCTCATGTGGGCTATTCCAAGCTTCTCATGCTTTCTCTGTGCTGCTGCGCTTAATGTTAGTGCTTGTAGGAGTGTCCGTAAATTTGCGGCAGGGTAACAACCCTAGGGGTAAACAAGTGCTAAATTTGAGCTGTCGTCAACATCAATTTGGAGACCATTGATGCCGGCATGACTGCGCTCAGCACCACCTCAACGACGACAACGATAGTATAGAAGACTCATCACCTGATCGAGACGACTAACGATGGGACACTCAGCTTTCCCAAAAGGTTTGACAGCCCCTTGATGGCTTGATGCTTTGCCAAGACTCTGAGCCTTCACGCTCTTCGGAGGAGACGGTGATTCCATGGGTTCCGTTATGACATGTACGCCATGACTATCGCTGCTCTCAAACGCTCCCCTGCGCCTTTCATAGCCTGTCGCAGGTCTCTTGGTCATCTTAACCGTCTCTTTATCGACATAGGTACCAAGACAATAGCCCATGGGCTCTGGGCTTCTCTTACGCTGACGAATAGTCAGAGTGATCTCGTAGCAATCCTGACCTGCCATACCGATCTGTCGTTGAGCAGCACCTCCGTAAGTCAACAGCTGGGTACCAACGACAGTCTTCAAAGTCTTCTGCAGCACTGCGATCTGCTGGTCCTTTCGAATGCGCTCTTGCTCTACTTGGGCCTGAAGCTGCTTTGCCTGCGCACGAGCAATGTGACGAGCGTTACTTTCGGTGGCCGTAGTCGTCGACTGTCGACGTCCCTTAGCAAAGGACCGACATCGTCCTTGCGGGGACTCACCATCCGGATCATGCTCAAGCATGAAGTTGTGCTTGCCGCCGTACTGTTTATAGACTGTGTCTGCTGTGATGGGCTCGTATGGGATGTGAGCCCTGTTGCTGTAGCCGCCGTTGCAGAGAACGGAGAGAGTTGCTGTATGGCATGTTGAGCAGATGAGTGGTTGATGAGGTTGTGTTGGTGTCGTAAGGAAGAGATGGAGGAGCGCACGACCATTTGGAGGTACTGTGAGCATCGACAGCTGCTTCCATGCTACATCGACCAGGTTGACCCTTGTGTGCAACGTCAAACAACAGATGACACGTCGAAGCGGGTACATGCAGCTTCTGCAGCAGTGTCGTCTACTCTTGACCTGCGATGCCAGATCCGGTCGCCTGCGATACCTATGCCCCTCACGCTTTTAGCGAAGCAAGATATGCCTCATGCAGCTTCTTCTGCCTGTCCCAGTCCTTCTTCAGCTTCTTGCTCTTGCTCTTGGCGACCTCTTTGCCCTCAGCATCCTTCACAGGCAGTCCATCAGCGTCCCATTCAGCGTACTCACTTGTCCTGAACATCTCAAGGTGACTGAGCTTGCCCTTCTGCAACTTCTCTTTCTCAGCTGCCTCAGCATCAGCTTTCGCCTTTGCTTTGGCAGCAGCTTTGGCAGCAGCCTGTGACTCCTTATCCTTTCGTTCTTGCCGTACTGAGGCTGACAGTGGTCGTATCAGGGCTGGCTGTGCTTCTCGATCCTCCAGGTAGATGCCGACGTCCCATAGAGTCATGTCTCGGAGCTTGTCAAAAAGCAGCCAGCCAGTCTTTCGAGCTGGCATTGCTGTCTGACAGTGCTTGACCTCGTTCCTGAAGATGTCGTAGGCCTGAGCGTATGGCTTCTCAGCAGTACTGCCAGCTTGCTTGTCTGGGAGGGTTGGTAGTGATGCTGTGTCGATCTTGCCAGCGATAGCTTGCTCTCGTATCGTGTCTCGTAGTGTAGCCAACGGCTCAATGAATGGTTAGAACTTCTGATGGGAGATCAAGTCCAGACCAGCCGATCTTGCCTGATTGTGGTGCCGCATCCAGGCCAAGCATTGTGACCATCTCTGTGAGCCATGTTGCGATGCGCACTATATCAGAGTCAGCAAAACTCTTCGCAGAGTTGACTGTCGTCAGCAAGTCAGAGATGACTCTCATTGCTGTAGGTGTATCGAAGGAGTCGCAAAGGGCATCGTAAACTTGCTCCTTGGCATCGTCGAAAGCCTGGTAAGGTCATCTGAGGTGCCATTTGCTGTACCATTGTCTGTCGTGCCTGTACATCCCTCGCATTGATGAAGAAGTTGTTCACACGCTCTTCCCACCCCACACCAGCTTTGACAGTCTCAGGTGTGATCTCAAGACCGTCTCGCCATGCACCAAGCAAGAAGACAATGCGCAGCCCTCGTGGTGTCCAGTCCCCTTTGCCAGTGCCTCCTTGATGTTGTAAAGTTCTTCAGACTCTTGCTCATCTTGCTGCTTGGATGCTGAGGTGACCCATATGAATGAAGTAATTGACCCATTGCTCGCCTTGAGCAGAATCATGTTGCACCAGTATGCCTCTGATTGTGCTAGCTCGTTGTCGTGATGTGGAAAAGCAAGATCGATACCGCCAGAAGTGGATGTCGAAAGTTTGACCAAGCGTCTTGGAAGCCATTGCAGAGCATTCGATATGCCAGCCAGGTCGACCTTCACCCCAAGGTGATGGCCATGATGGCTCACCAGGCTTCGATGCCTTCCAAGAGCAATCTGCAGCAGATCGCTTGAAACCAGTCTTGTTGGTCGACAGTGAGCCTTCGCCATCCTGCTGTAAGGACGAATCGCTCTTGTTCCATGGCTCCAGTCTTGCGTGACGCCTCCTGACTTCTCCCATGCGCCAACGTCGTAGTAGACTGATCCTTCATGCTCGTAAGCAAAGCCTTGTCCTGAATCTGCTTGACGAAAGTCTACGAAACGGTGGTCCATACTCTGTGACTCTCGTGATCTCGTCTGGGTCTCGTACGTTGAGGGCTCGCATATCGTTGAAGAAGCGATCTTCGTACTTCTTCGTCAGCTTGTGAAGATGGCGTGGGTCGCTGCCTGAGACTGTTGTTGAGTAGAGTGAATCGATGTATGGGAGAAGGACGCCTGATGCGCCAGCTGTGAGGAGCCAAGGTTGGCTGAGGTATCGTTCAGTGCTTCTGCTGCTGACTGTGCGTCTTGAGATGCATCTTGACCTTTGCCTCCTTGTCACCAGGAGGTGTGTTGTCGTTGGCGATGGACTTGCCTTGCAAACATGACCGTAAAGCTTGTCTGACTGCATTGAAAACTCTGAGGGTGCTAAATCTGCAGGCAGAAGGGAGAGATTCTTCTCGATGTATGCATGGAATGCCTTCAAGGTTGTCTGTCGTACTTCATCGTTGATACCGTTATATTTGGCATCCACTGAGCGAGGAGATGCTGCTGTCTCGCCGCCAGAATGATCTTGTCGTCCACATCTGTGATGTTCATGACAAAGCGAACATCAAGCTTGAAGTAGTCCTGCAATATCCTTCGTATGATGTCCGTTGACACATAATTTCGTGCATGTCCTAGATGCTGATGTCATCAGCGCTGCTCCCTGCTCTTCTCATCCACCTACCGAATCGTCGTATACTGTAGGCCGCAAGCATACCATGTAACCTTCTTCCCGCTCTTGTCAAGTGGTGTGAAGGGTGTTTTGCTCCTGTCAAAGATTGTATATGCTAATTCGTGGGAAGCTGGTGGCAGCCTGATCGCTCAGAGGCGCAGGAGCCTTCCATGCTGGCTGTGTCGTGACCATTCTTGTGCTGGGGTTTACGCCAATGCTGGGTGTGTATCGGAAGGAAGTCGTTTTAAGGTTTGTGCGAAGAATGCTCGTGAGAAGTGAATGAACGGACTGGCCCCATCGATGTGTGTTGCTCATGAATCATTACTTGAGAGATGCGGTCGAAGCATGCTGCGGTCGTGTGCTGATGCGTTGTGAAGTGAGGTGTAGTCAGAGGGACAAGTTTCTGCCAGCCAAAGATTTGGAGGAGTCACGAATTCCTTTAGCAGTCGCGAGGAACGCTCCTTCCTTCCTTCTCAACATAAAGCGATGTCGTGGGTCTGTAGGGTCGATCTGTACAGTCACACCCAGAAATCGTTCTACGGGCTTCGATCAAAAAACCCGAAGGCGACCAGGGCAGGCTAAACGTTGCCTACTGCAGTGACTTTGCGACATTGTCGTTCTTGGATAAGTGCTGCGGACCAAGCCTCTCATCTGGAGAGAACATCATTTGCTACAGTGCGCTGCACCAACCTGACTTCACATATATTCTAAGATAGGATTCTCGCACTTGCGACTCTGCAACCATCATGCCAACGCGATGGGACAAAAGCCAAGGGCGCTCGCGAGAGCGCTGTTCGAACATAACCTCTGTTCAGCCTTCACCGACCTGCGATCGCCATCTGAAGCCGTCATGTATGCCTGAACAGTGCCAGCCACTGTTGTTTGCACATGCGCCAAGCGACTGGCACAAGCACGTACATGGGCACCGCAAGTGCTGACAGCATATGGCGACAACGGTTGGTATCAGCCACCACCATTCGAAAAGTATTTGTCCCCCAAAGCGTAAACCAGCGATACCATAAGGCAAAGCATTGATGATGCTGCCTTGCAGAGCCAGCCAGAAGTCAGGCTTCTTGTGTGGCCCCCTGGCCAGGGCTCAGAATACCTGAAGGCAAGTGCAAAGTGATAATGTTCGCCGACACTGCAAAAAGCCGTTCAGCCAAAAACGTTGGGAGTATATTGTGAAATGGTCAATGCGAGTCTCCCATTGGCGAATCTTGCTTACAGGGCTCTCTGCGCCGGGCGCAGGTTCCACGTGAGACTCAGCGTCAATCTGGACCTGCGACGTCAGTCACATGGGGGCCAAGTCATTGTGTGGTTACCATGGATGGCAGCTTGACTTCAGCATGTTTGGCACGAATGCTCCAAATGATGTTCTCCATGCCTGTACTTGTTGCGACAGACTCTCCAGCTGTCCGCATCGAGATATGGAGAGGATGCGATGATCAATTGCGTCGTCTCGCTCAGCTCGTACCTCATGCGCTCCAGCACTACGGCCCAAAGACCCCCCGCGGGGTTCCTTTCCCTAGCATACACCCCCGCAGCCCCCCACAAAAAGGTCATAGTGTGAACGACTTGATCGTCCGTCAGATAGGTATCAAGGAGAGAGGCTTCGCCTCTATTGACCCTTCCGTACTGTCCACGCAGCTGCTTACAGTGTTCGAGCTCAGACTCGCTTGTTCTTCGAAATTCTGTCTGGAGTTGCCGCCAGTAGACTTTTGAGTACGGGGATTTCGTCGTCCGAAACCAATTAGCACGCTCAACAACAATGCTCGATAGCGCAATGGATCGCTAATGCAGAGTAACGCTTGTTGCCAGGAGAGGGTTGCCGCCGAAAGCTTGTAATACGATGCCTGGGACGTGGATTGGAGCGTCGAAGTTAGGCGGCTGTCACAGGAGCATGAGGACACAACGTGCCTTGTATCTTTACTGCACTTTGCAGCACCTGCGTTCGGTCTCGAAGGCTTGGCCGTATTTGCAGCTGTTGCTCCAGTAGTCTGGCGTCTGCAATCATGGGAGCGGTTTTTTTTTTTGCCTTCACTGTCCCTCTATGTCTCGTGTGAGGGGAAAAGCGTGCCTGAGAATGCACACTTAAACGCCCAAGGCTTGACTGCGCCTTTCTGCATTTTACGCCTCTTCTCTCGGTAGGAAGTCTCGCTGATCGTCCTGAGCATAGAAGCCATGATGAGATTTTTCAGGTACGTCATGAAAGAGTGAGAGTCCTGGGGGGGCTCACTTTCGATGGACAGGCGGCTTGGGTATAGCTATGGAAATTTCGTGTGGTTTCAAACGCTATATATAATGTTTGTTTCATAGAAAATGTCACATTTCGGCCATAGACTGTTGAAAGCAAGCTCCCCTCCGCTCTGGCATATTTAAGCAACAGATCGGTCAATAGTACTAGGGTTGGTGACAACCTGGGAATCCTGGACTGCTGAATGTCGTTTCATTTTCTTTTTGTCTTTTTGTTCCTTCTCAGGAAATCGCCTTCATTTTGGCTGAATCCCCGCAGGTCAGTGTCAGTAGTTGACTGACCCATGTCGACTGGGACCATCCTTTGGTGCATCAAAGATTCTAGACTCAAGCTGATGTGTTGTGGCAAGCAGACATTTGATCTCTTCTATGGCTTCAACACCTGTCTCAGCTCGAGCGAATTAAACACACCACGACGGAACAACCACGACGACATCGGGTAGACACGCTAGAGAAGACAAAGTCTGAGGGAGTTGCACTACTTCTTGGAAACAGATCCTGGCAGCTTGCGACCAACACGCCAAGCACCAGCGGTTGATCGCTCTTGAACACCACTGAACACTGCTCCCGTCATCAGACTTCGTCATATCGATCTTTGACTCATCGAGAGCCACACCGAAGATTTGAGATCCTTGACGGTGTAGGTTTCTGGAGACAGCGGCGGCTTGCGAGCTGAGCTTGATTTCCATTTCACCTTCATTCCCAACACAACCTGCGACACACCAAGGTGGATCGAAAGCGGAACGGTTCTGCGAGCGGTAGTCGCCATCCTGACAAGTCAGCAGGGTATCAACCTTTCAAAGCACTCACCATGATCCTGCCTTCACATCGAAAATCGCCACAATCGCATCGATCCGGACATTAGCAGCCACACTCTGCTCACGGACCTGCTGTACGCAGCACTATCGAATCATCTCGAAGCTTCTCGCCTTCACTCTGCATCCACTTTTTGATCGCAGCGGTTCGAGGTGTAAGCGGCTCATATCGACTGCTGAGCGACCGGCATGTTGCATCTGCAAAGTCAGCGACGCCAATACAAGAGATGGACACATGCCCTGGATATGATGTATCTCTGTCCTGAGCCTTGCTCAGCTGGCTCGCCTTCCGATTGATTGCATTGCCTTCGGGACCAAAGGCTTGGGCTGTGAGAGACTGCACAACTGCAGTGCACTGCTGGGACTCATTCTGGACCGAGGAATATACATGGGATAGTTCATGGACACCCACTGGAGGAAATGCATCCCGTCTCTGCCGTATTCATCACTCTGGCATGCCTCAAACGCTTTGGTACGAATGTCAACCATCAGGGAAAAACGAACCCTATCCAGTTTCGATCTTGCTTGCTGCAAGCGCACCTCCAATCCTCTGTCCATGAATTTCTGTGATCGATCAGCGTGGCGGCGTAGGACAGCCGTGGACATACCAACTTGATGGAGTCAAGCAGGCGAAGTTGTCGATCCAGGTAGCTGCCATCAGACTCATACTTTGGAGCATCAGCATCCAAGAGAGAGTCTGCGAGTTGGGCGACAACAGCATTGGTCTTGTACTGATCATCTGGTGGCAGGACGAGCTCGCCAAGAGCGGTTGCAAGCACCACGTTCTGGTTTTGGTCAAGATCGGCAAGAGTCCTTGCTGCAGACTGGTGCTTATACGCCTTCCACGCCTCTGAAGATGCCATGATGCTGGACAACGCACAAAGGCATTGTTCAGAGCACTGCTCTTATACACTGCGCCAAGGATCTAGAACTGCTGGCGTTCACAGGCGTCAAATGCCACGCGACATCTCAGCTGTCAAGAGAAGCGAATCAGCGTACAGACTACTAAGCGAGAAGACTATAGCACGGCATCTTTCAGCTTCATGTCCCTGGATCCACTTAGCCGTCACAAGATTGCTGGCACTGCAGCTTCAAGACGCTGGCACTGCAGGTCGTCTGACCATCTCGGCGTACGCCGTCCCAGAACAGAGCTCTCAGGAACTGTCCTAGCCACCAAGTAGTCTCTACGCCAACAGTAGAGTCATAAAACTCTCCCTTGTCACCCACATCTGCCATTCCACAGACCACTCGCTCAGTGGACCGGGATACTTCTCTTTCAGAAAGGCTGCGATCATCTCTAGGCCGTTACAGACACCACCTAGGCATGTCAGCGTTGTCACAGGACTGGAGGCGACATACCACTGCTCCACATCTCATGTTGGGCACCATCAACGACCTTGACGTCCTTCACGTACCTCCTCTCATCATTCCAGTGTGCCAACGGATACTCCTTTCTCATACGAGGCACCAGAGCACGAGGGGCACTTGAGTGACGACCATCCAGGATACCAGCCTTTGCAGCAACGAAGCAGCCAGTGCACACAGTCAGGATGATGGTGCCAGCATTGCTGTGCAGCTTGACAAAGTCAAAGTCTCCTGGGTCTGGCTCGCATCAGGAGGTGGTCCAGGGATCATCAAGATGTCGATGGCTCCAGGCTGCACTTCCGGCGATGTCGTGAAAAGCTCTGCCTGGATGTCGACCTCTGCAGTCAACCTGCGCAGGTTGTTCTCGTTAGTGGGCTTATCCTTGCCAATGTAGAAGATCTTGACATCCAGAGCGATGTCAACGATAAGTTTCGGCATGCCTACAGCCATGTATTCCTTGCTCATCATGCCGAAAGAGGTCGATGCCGCACATGTCGAGGAGTGACAGTCATAGGTTAACAGGACTGCGATCCTGAGCTGACGAGAGGTGAGGTCTGGCATGATCGTGCTTTGGGGGATGAGTATGTGGGCTTTCTAACGTCGCAGGCGATATGTGAGGGACGCTGAGAGCTGTTGTACATCAGTCCAACACTGCTGGCATCGTCAAGATATGTCTACAGCCTTATACTGCTGCCTGATTCCCAGAGCATTGGTATGAGCAAGTATCGACCAGATGTAGCAGCAGTCTGAGATGAAGCAGCCACAATGTCGTCAGCATTGCAGCAGAGGCTTCTGTACCTAGGAGGACATCTATACGCTGCTGCCGCATATGTTGACAATCCCAAACAGGTCATCAGTCAATGCACAAAGTCTCCGGTCGACAGCGCCAAGCAGCAGCTTAGTGCTTACGCTGCATTGAGCATAACCTCATACAGAGAACCTCACTCTTGCGCAGCAGCGTTGTAGCATGTAGTATTACACTCCTACAAATACAGCCAGAGTACTGTCTTCAGCGACTCCTTCATGAAGGGTATATCTATCTCTCATCCAGTCCAACTCTACCAAAACCTGCTCCATCATGCATCACCATAGTCGCTCCCAGAGTCATCACCGCCATCGAACCTAGCAGGTCCACGAGGCATGAGCATCTCCGCTCTCTCAGTCTCTTCGACAAGTCTGTCCCGCAGCTTGCGCATCTGAGTAAAGGCGGCATCCCTTCATTAGTGAGCTCAGCGACCCCAAGCTGACTTTGTTGACTCTCTGAAAAACATACTCCACATCGTCCTCAGCATCTCTCAGCAGCCGCTCCAGCTCCCTGACTTTGCGCTCCAGCATACTGGCACGACTGGCGTCATGAGTGTGACGTCTCTAACTCTTCTGCGCGCGCCAGCAGATCTGCTTCGCATGAGACCAGGCGACAGTGGTGAGAGCTTGCCGGCGTCAGGCACATCGAGACGTTGCAGGCGAGGTGAGCTTGCATCTTCGATGGCACGAACTTCTGTCTCGACATTGGACAGTGTGGTCTCAGAGTGCTGCTGGGCTGCCAGCACAGTCTCTTCCATGCCAGCAAGACGCTTCTGCATCTCCTCAATCTGCTTTGTGTGACGACTGCTGCTCCCGTTCGCCCTTCTCCACAGCCGCAGCGAGACGTTCTCTCAGCTCGCCGTTCGTCCTTGCCTGCTCGTCGAATTGAGTGCTAAGCTGCTCCATGCGTGTGGCAGCCTGCTGTAGCTTGGCAGTTCTGATGTAGAGCCACCAGACTTTTGCATCTTTTCGTAGCTCTGTTGCGGAAGTCCTTGGCAAGCTTCTTCGCCTGATCGCGATCAGACATGGATGCTTCACCAAACGTAGCAGACTGCATCGTCCTTGGGCTTGGCGCCATGATGTCGTGCTCCTTCAGTAATGTCCTGAGGCCTCTAGTTTCCTGCTCAGCTCGATCAAGATCCATCTTGATACCGCCAAGAGACTTCTCATACTGCCACTTCTGCTCGAGCGCATCCTCAGTCCTCTTGCGTAGTGTGGTGACCTCCTCCTTAAGTGTGGACACCCACGCTGATAACCTGGACGTGCGTCGTTGGTGCTTGCTCTTGACAACTTCTTGAGATGTCGCTCATGATCCTTGCGCTGCTTCTCATGTCGACTGATGAGGAGCTTCAGTGCCTTCTGCAGTGCATCTCGCTGGTCCTCAACCTCCTTCATGCCTTCAGCTGTGAGGGGTGTGCTCAGCGATCCAGATCGGCCACGACCATCGTTCTTAACAGAGCCTGATCGTGCCAGACCTTTGCGAGCTGTGGTGGTTTTGGCACTACCTTCTTCAGCGATGCTGTCCATACCTCGTCGACCAGAGGTGAACTCAGATTGCAGTGCTGTGTAGAGCTCTTCAAAGTTGGCCTTGGCTTCCTTCTCCTCGCTAAGCCGTCGTTTCGTATCCTCCAGTTGTGACTCTAGCTCTTCCACCCTCTTGTTGGTAGCGATCGTATCCTCATGTGCCTTGTGCTCAAGCTGCTCCTCCAAACTGTGGATGTGCTCTTCCAGGGATCGCCTTTGCGCCAGCTCAGTTTGCAATTCTGTGCAATGTCCAGCTTCATCTGTGCCTTGTCCTGCTCAGCTTTCCGCCGTAACCTCTCAACCTCTTCGATCTTGGCATCTGGGTCTGATATAGGATACCTGACAGAGCCAGCGCCAGAGTCTGAAAAGTAGTCGCTTCCACGCCTGCTCATCTCTGATGGTGGCACACTAGGTATCTCCATCTTCAGCCTCTCAATCTCATCCTCCAGATCCATCTCACGCCGAATGGAGCCTGCCAGCTCGGCGCTGATATGTGACATTCCCTCTCCAACTCCTGAACATGTGAAGCCATTCCATCGACAACCACCGGCGGCGCCGGCAGTCCACGCTCAGTATCCTATTACTACTCTTATGCTGCAGCGACTGCAGTCTTGGTGAAGGTTGTGGTGATAACGACTTCTCAGAGAAGGTCGTCGTTGGTGAGTCTGATGCAGGAGCCTTGTTACTGCCTCCTCCACCCCAACCAAAGAAGGCACCTATCTGCTGGGCGATTTGGGCCTTTGATCTGATGTACTGCTTAAGGAATCGTTCGAGAGTGTCCGTTGCACGCCATTAAACTCAAGTGCTATTTGAGGTTTGAGAGTATTGTTGTTGTTGGTGCTCATGGACGAATCAATGCTTGCTCTTGAAGGGAGGGAAGATCGTTGTCGGCGCCGTGGTATGCGTTGATCATATGCTATGCGTGAATCGATTGATGTGTTGCGGATATGTGTTCGTGATGCATGTAATGAGCTGTACTCCTGTCAGTGCCTGGGTATCCTGCGTTGCATCCCACTCACTCTCTCCTCAGAGGCTCGTCAAGAGACAAAGGCCGTGACGTCTGATCTACAAGACGAGGAGAAGGTCGCGCTGCATAAGAGAAATGTCGTGGTGAGGGTACTGGATGGTCACCTCTTTGCGCAATAGGGATCTTGCTCGTCGGTGGTGTAAATGTGCGTATGATGGTGTTGAGATCTGAGGTAGTGGTTTCCTGGGTATTACAGTCGTCCTCCTGACCGGTTGTGTCGCTTGTGGAGTCGAGAAGGCACAGAGGCATCCGTAGAGGACAAAGCAGACAATGCCAAGTGCTGGTACTGAAGGTGAGAAGTAGTACTAGAGGTCCTTTGACAAAGATCGCCATCGGCTAAAGGATGGGCAGGAGGATCGTGAGCCATCATTGAAGAGCAGATTAGGCCCAGCAGTCTTGCGAAAGAGTGGCCGCCGTTAGGCAGTGAAAGTGTAGTGTGCGCGCAACGCCTTTTGGCGCGCGTACTGGTCGTGGTTGGTTGGCCCAGGTCAAGGCTGTCGTTCACAGGAAGACAGCGACAATCTCCTGGATCTATGCGAGGAAGGTTTCTGTCTAGGCCATGATGGGCAGTGTGAGTGAACGAGAGTGTGCCCTTTTCGTGGTGAGATTGCGAGCATCGAATGGTGCTTGTGAAAGGGAGGCTTTGGTGGAGTCTATTGCTAGATGAGATTCGAAGGAGGACGTGCACTGGTGAAGAGCACGGTCCAGGCAGAGATCTTGTTGTCGCACACGCGCTTACACCAAGGCATGAACAAATTCTTCCATGCTCGCAGTCACCACCACTTCTTCCATCCAGTCGTTGCTGGTCTGTCGTCGTGCAGCACAAGCTTGTCATCCAGCTGTCAAGACATCTGAGATGCTGTTGGCTGTCTGTCAGTCAGGTTGAAAGGGGGTAGCGTCAACGTGGCGTCCGAACCAGACCAGTACACTGGTGCGGGTTTACCAAACCTTATTGCGAAAGAGCTGACGAGATCGGTGTGCTGCATGTTGAGCCAAGACTGTGCGGTAGCGATAGCTGGACGTCGTCTCCAGAAGGTGAGCAAGGTGTGAAGACCTACGCGGGACACTTGGCAGAGCTCTTGATGCTCACTACACTCACAACGTCATGCTTGCAGCTCTCCTGCTGGCAGCATGGCAGCATGTAGCTTCACAGCTGCAGGCTACGTCAGAGTGAGAATGAGCTGCATGGCACAGCCTGACGACACAGAGCGGCCTCAGATATCACGATGCTCGATATACTTTACGGTCCATAGACGGAGCGACGACTTCCTGGCGTTGCCAGCATGAACACCACCAACTCCACCTCCTTGACAGCACAAGATGGTACACCTGTCACAGGACCAAGCATCATGTGGGCGCTGGTGGCTTGGCGCTGACAGCCATGTCGCAGCAGTCGATCACAGCTGAGAGTTGGGCAGAGGACACTTCGGCTGATTCTGCCCATGGCGCATCTCCCCGGCCGTTTGTCTGCAAGATTGCTATGGGAAGGCAGTGATCTGTGGCTCATGCTGCGGCGTCAGCTCAGGCATCTGGCCTGCGATGAGGCACGCATCAGAGACACAGTAGCCTCCCTTTGCGTCTCATCGATTCTGCAAGGCTCGATCGACCAGCTCGGAATACGACGTCGAGATGCTGTCCTCACCAATGCCATTGGACGAAGCGCAGACGAAGGTGTAGTGAATCCTGGAGGACACAATGCAGCAGAAACAAAAGCTGCTGTCAATCAATGGCTGAACGCACTGTGGACCGTTCAGCATTTCCCCTCTCTGCAGACAGACGAATCACGAACGCCTGCCGATGATTCGCACAGTTGCAGCTCGTGTCTCACGCTGCAAGCACAGCTCTTAGCCAGAGCCATTATCGAATACTGCAGAACCCTCAGTCGATACGATGCGTCGGACACAACGATACTGTGCGCGAAGCTTGTCCTATTCATCCTTGGAGCTTTGCCGCAAGCGATCAAGCTCTTCTCTTGTCAAGGCACACCTGTCACACAAGGCTGCGCAGCAGTCTACTTCATAGCAATCGTGGTGCATGCTTTGCATGATGTGTACGTCGCCGATAGCTCACACACCATGACCAGTCTACAGAGGATAATTTCTTTTTCAGTCGTCATGCACGCTGTGCTGCATGGCTTCATTGGACTCAAATCGTCACAACTATCCCACTCCAGTCTGCTCAGCGCCAGATTACCTCAAACGAATTGGGGACATGCTGGCCAAAGACTACGACGGATTCTTCAAGCACTGATAAAGTCCCTAGTGCTAGGTCTTCCAATACTCAATTGGCAAACGACCACTGCCGTACTGGTTCTGGTACAAACTCCATGTCGTATACGCTGCCAGCTTGTAGGTGCATATCGTTCTCATTCGCAGGATTGCTCGCCAGAGGATTCCCCAGACCACCGTGGAAAGCATCAGTTCAAGAAGTTCCCAGCGCTGTTATCTCGCTCATGATCGGACCAATGGCGGTCTCAGTACTATGTGGTCCTGCACTAATGCTCTCCTTTGGTGTTGCTGCGGCCATTACACTCACCGTGCAACGTTTGCTAGGACAGACCACTACACAGTCTGGCGTCCGGTGCTGAGGCCACGCAGGGTCGCCATCCCTGGTTTCATGGCACTATGGTGCAGAGTACGAAGCTGGTCTTGCTCAAGGACAGAATCCAGGTCTGCGGCAGCTTGCGGACGCTATGTCCTCAGATTGCTCGTCACTATCGGCACTGCCTGCTACGGCCTTGTTGGCCTATGCCTGCCCGATCTGCTGCGATCATCCATGCGCATTTCTCGAGACAAGAACAAGGTGGATGACCTTCGTCGTATTCCACATCCTACGGTCTCAGCGTACTTCTCGATCGCCTTGACGACACTGAGACGCTCAATGCAGGCTGGACCTATATGCTAGGGTGATCTACATGCCAAGCTATATTAGATGCATGATATAGGCGAAGTAGCCACTCAAATGCCTAGTCACCTGACCTGACAAGTGTATCACGAAACTCATCTGTACAATCATGTACAAGTGATATCTATACTCTACAATGCAATCACAAAGTCATGCCAAAAAGACAACAACGCTAATGCCATCCAAGACTGTGCTCTTCGCACTGTAGCATCGCCAGTCTTCGTATTCGTAGGTGTAGTCGCTGCATTGACATTAGCCGCTGATGAAGTCGCAGGTGTTGTGCTTGAAGTTGCAGGAGAAGACGATGATGACGAGGAGGACGTACTGTCGCTCGGTAGATCCGGAGCCGTGTAGTGTGCGGACTGATCGATGCAGCCATTGCTGGCGATAGGGTACTCGTAGGTGATGGATCGCTGATATTGGATGGACATAGCCTTGCTGAATACCCTTCTGCAAGCTCCATGCATCAATGTTGTAGTCTGTCTTCCAGGACCAGAAGAACCAGCCGATCGATGGCTGATCAGCTGCGCTTGGTGCAAAATGCAACTGCTTGCGCCTCAAACAGCTCTCTGACCATGTCCTCTTTGCTCTGTCTTGTCCTGCGTCGGTTGTGGAGTTCGCTGTGATGCCCGTGCTGAGAGACCACTCTCCGACAAGCGTGGTGGTGTGCCAAAGGGTTGCAGCTACTCGCAGCTCAGATGTGGCGAAGGCACAGATTGCATCCAGACACAGCCTTGTCGAGCTTGTCCATGGTGGGAAGGCCCAGAACTGGTGTGTATCCAGCGTGATGTGAGGTGCTGGCTTTTGAGCTGAAGGTTCCATGGATCGAAGTTTCGCCATGTGTGAGGATTGAAGAAGGCATCTGAATGGTCATGTTGATGCCGCTGCTGTTTGCTGCACCAATGATGTCGCCAGCGATGATAGAACTTTGCCAGCTCAGCATAGCCATAGTGGCTCGTTGAGAGGCTCGATATTGGTGACGACGCCATTGTAGTGGATTGGCTGAACTCTGATGTGAGATTCTTCAGCACTTCAGTGTGCGGTCGATGTTGGTCTGATTGGCGAAGAATGCTGGTGGATTGACGATGCCAGTCTCTCCCAGCCGTTTGTGATCCTGGTGCGCCGTGAGGTCGATGAAGACTTTAGACCAAGCTCGCCAGCCCACTGACACCCTGGATGAGATATGGATACTGTGGAAAGTCAGACTGAGCTGTGTGGGTCTGCAGAACCTACCTGTCCGCCGACGTATGGCTCGTAGTCAAGATGTCTACGACCAGTATCCTAGAGGTATCGTACTGCGTCTGCTTGATGTCAGTGACTATTGAAGATCTCATCCATCTCACACACTGCATCTGTCAGCATGCTCTCTTGAATGGCGCACACTCACCTCAATCCTGCTTTCTGTTCTGTACAAAGTCATCTCTGTGAATGAATCGATCTGCGCCAGTCAGCTCAGCTCGCCACCTCTCCTCACTCACGACAGTGCTGCTGCAAGTCTTCAAGCACTCTGACTTGCCCAGAGCTGCGCACAATGCCCATTCGCTGTCTGCGCCAGTGCTGTTGTAGAGTGTAGGTACCATCCTAGCCCATCATCAGCCTCCTTGCTCGATGCGTGTAACACAAGCTCGATCGAGCGCCGAGGACACTCACCATGGTTCTGTGACAAGCCAAGATCCCAAGTTGACTCCTCGATAGACAGCAGAGACACCAGTGACGCTCGCAAGTCCCGCCAGCAGGAGTGTGCGTTGTGATACCGCCTCGCATGTTGTGCCGTCCAATATCTCCGAAAATGCTATTACCAAGTTCTGCCAATGCAAGCCAAAACGAAACGAGCGACACACTAGCTCTGTTGCGCTGCGTGATGCATTCGAGCTGGATGCCGTCAAAGATGATGCTGGAAGAAAGGTGAAGTGGAAGGACGGTAGATCGTTGGAAATTAGATGGCCATCTTGGAATCCAGTTTGTGTTTGCCTGCGCCACAGGATGAGACCCGTGTCAGAAGAGTGAGGATGTGCGTGGATAGAGTTTCGTGAAGTATTGTTTGAGGCGTGTTGATTCGTGCATCGTGCTTGCCGCGCCAGTGTTTCTCTGCATGGGGAGCCACACTCCGAAGGTCCTCCACGTAATCTACCAGTAGAAAGCTTGTTTCCTCACATCTGGAAGCCGGCGGACAGTCGAAGGTTGGTTGATCTTCAATGTAACATCCTCAAGCTGTTGTGGTATCGTGATGAATAATTGGAGCGCACATGTGTGGAGACGAGAGTGGAGGATAAGAGCGATCAGAGATCGCAACACGCTCTTGCCTCATGGCAAATGACGTGCCTTGACGTAAGGTGATCGACATCACTTCGAACAATTCACCAAGGTGCTCAACTCACCACCTTACCTTACATATACCACAATGCTGTCACGAGCGACCTCACGACTCTCACAGACCGCCAAACACTTCACACAAACGAGAATGGCATCAACATACCAAGGCACGACCTTCAAGCTTAACACTGGAGTACCATCCCAGCTCTGGGTTTCGGTGAGTAGCTGTAGCTGTCGTTCGCCTGCGTACTGACTCCTTCAGGAACATGGCAGGACAAGGACTCACAAGAGGGCGCTGTCCTTCAGCACTGAAGGCCGGCTACCGTCACATTGACACAGCTCGTGTCTACGGCACCGAGCCAGCAGTCGGCAAGGCCATCAAGGACTCTGGCGTACCACGCAGCGAGATCTTCCTCACCACAAAGCTTTGGAACAACTCACATGCTCTGCAGATGTCGAGCCAGCTCTGGACGCCAGTCTAAAGGACCTTGGCACTGACTATGTCGACCTATACCTCATGCACTGGCCTTCACCATTCAAGAGCGGCGACAACCTCTTCCCAAAAGAGAATGACAAGATTCAGCCAGGCGATTCAGATTACGTCGACACATGGAAGGCACTTGTGGAGGTCCAGAAGAAGGGCAAGGCCAAGGCTGTTGGTATTTCAAACTTTAGCAAGGCTGAGCTCGAGCGACTGCTCAAGGAGAGCGATACGGTAAGTGCGATCAGTGCATAGCAGGCAGCGCTGACAGTACTAGGTGCCAGCAGTCCACCAGATTGAGCTCCACCGTACCTCCAGCAGCACGACTTCCAGGCCTTCCACGACTCAAAGGGCATTCACGTCACACAGTTACTCACCATTCGGCAACGCCAATGAGATCTACGACTCTGGCAAGCACCTCGACAAGCTGATTGAGGACAAGACATTGGTCGAGGTTGGCAAGAAGTACAGTAAGAGCGGAGCACAGACTGCGCTGGCATGGGGCATTGCACATGGTCGTACAGTCATCCCAAAGAGCAAGACAGAGAGCAGAATCGTGGACAACTTCGCTGGCGACTTCAAGCTTGATGCTGAGGATGTCAAGAAGATCGAAGCATCGACAAGAAGGCACGATTCAATGACCCATCAGGTAGCTTTGGCTGGAACTTCTATACTGATCTTGAGGGCAAGAAGCAGTAGATGGATATGATCTGTATGAGTACATGATACTACAATGCTTTTCGCCTGCCCGCTTTCGGTCGAGCATGTCGTTCGATCTTGCCATTGTGAGCTCTGCTCTTGGACAGACGTACGATCTTGAGGCTGTTGCCAAATGCAAAGGCTGCAGAGCTGCCGTCGAGCACGATCGCAGGCTCTGCTTTAGTGACAAAGAGTGGCTGCTCAGGATCAGCACTTGATCCCAAGAGCATCAAACTCTGTCGAGCTATTCTCCGGCTATTGTCAATGAGTACACCTCCCAGATGTCCCGTCGATCCTGCGACTGCTGCTCGATCGCCTGACTCCGTCGACGACGAAGCTGTGATGGTGCTGTTGTACCATCGACGTTTTGATCCGCCTTCTCATACCAGTATGGCTTCTGAGGCAGGGAAACCAGCTACCTGGTTGTCCAGAACGAATCACTTGGCTCTGCGACCTCAGTAGCCGAGCGGCCAAGGACTGTCAGCAGGCCTGCTCGCAGAGATGACCTTGACACTCTCACTGTCAGGCTGGCGCACAGCAGCAGCGTACTTGTCAGCGTTAAGCTTGGTAGGTAACATGTCGGCCGCGAGAAGCTTGTGGCTGCTAATGAGTTGAAGGTCTTGGCTGAGCATGAAGAGCTGTCCTGGTGTCCAAATAAGGTGATCGTCCGCTACAGTGCTGATCTTGCAGTCTTGACGTATATGCCAGACGTTAGAGAGATGCTGGCAGTGATTGCGCAGACTCAGTGCCTAGCTCACAGCTCTGCAGCTGGCCGTCGTCATGCAGCGGACAGCCTATGGACCTGCCAGTAGTGAACTGTCGCTCTATTATATGACCATGGCCTAGCGACGTCGACACTGCTGGCTCTGCCAGCGACTGACACCAGCTGCCCCCAGCTGTCAACCACAAAGTGGTCTCGGCCTTGCTCACAAAGTCGAAAGTGCTGAGGGTGGTGATCTGGATACTGGAAAACCTTCTCATTTGTTGTCTGTCTGTTGCAGATCATCACATCGTCGCCGCTGTGGAAGGCAACATAGTGTCCACTGTCGTCGATTGCGACATCGTGGACCGGCCACCGAATCGCTGAAGGAGCTCGTCGAAATGGTTACTGAGGATCGAACCCCTTGACTACGACCAGCGTAGAGATGTTGACAGTGCGATCCAGCGCAGCTGAGATGATGTTGCCCTTTTGGGGCACTGAGCTTTACTATGTCGAGCTTGTGACAGTTTGTACATGCTTCATGCTGATTGCCTCTTCTTGCGCTCAGGCAGCTCTTCTGAGACCTCTGGTGCTTCATTCCAAAGCAGAAGTTCATGAGGAACTGCTACGAAGGTGACGATGAAGATGACGACCACCAGGAAAGGGTATAGGTGTGGAACGTGAAGTCCTTAGATCGTCTGCCATGCTTGAGCAGGGGTACACCAGTCCTGTCTGCACCAGAGAGCACAATCATGAGAGGTGCAAGACTCTGATGACGAAGCTCTGAGCTCCCATCGTTGACCAAGCGCATGACCTCCGGCTGTTCAAATCTTGCATGCGGATCCACTCACCAGGAGTGACGTTGCGTTCATGGGAGGAGGAGCAGGCTATCAAAGTCAGTCAGACCTTGCGTCCTGCCTCTCACAAGGCCAATGATGTGCTGAAGGATCCTTCTTCTCGTGCGTTCGAAGAAAAGAAAGTTGAGTGTGAGTATGAAGCTGGTGGTGACGATGAGCCTGCCATCCTTGTACTGAAGCGGCAGACCTCCGTAGAGAAGAGCATCGAACCATGATCTGGCAGGCGTTGGGTGACTTGTGCGTTGTAGGCATCCTTGGCTCGGAGATTGATCTGAGCTCCAGACGTCTAATGTCGACTTAGGACAGCAACAAGAAGGTGAGAAGAAGAATGTGTCGACGAGAGTAGCTACTGCAGCGAAAGCGCAGAATGCTACGATACCAGGCGAGACCACCCTTGAGAGCAGCCACAAGGTGTGAGATTCTGTGCTGCTGTCGCAACAGACAGGGCCAACATCGCCAAGGGCATTGGCGATGCGCAGTCGGTCGCCATTGTCGGGGTATGCCAAGATGGCGTTGATGAGTCTGAACATGTTCTCCAAGCCGATGACCAGAAGGATGAGAGGGTAGGCGTTCTTGGCACTGCAGTCAGGTTGACCTTTTAGCATTTCCACAGATAGTGAAGCTTGCCAAGACTGACATGACCATCTGCGCAACGACAGTGACGACCAGTCCAAAGCGGCTGTGAAAGGCCTTTAGTCCTGCGTAGACTGAGCAGGACGTACAGCACAGCTGCAGCATACGCCAAGGCCAAGCTGTGTTCTCTCGCAGAGTGACTGGCGTGAACGTAATTCATAGAGCCAGCTTGGTGAGATCTGACCTCGTGGAGGGTACAATTGACACTGAGGACAAGACACATCCCCAAGACTGTGCATCTTGTCTTGCCACTTTGACCAACGCCATCGTCTGCCCTGTTCATCAGCGTCAGAACCAGTGCGTCTGCAGCAACAAGCTTTCGATGAGGAACTCTGCCAGCGAAGACTGATGCAGGCCGTAGTGAGACCTCCAGAGACGAAGGGCTGCCTGCTCGATCGTTGATGGTCTTGGCGATGTCTAATCTGATCGATTGCGTCTGCTGAGTTTTCCAGTACATCAGAGGCGAGTGAAGCCCCAACTGACAGGGATCGAGACTGTCGTGAGGTCCTCGTCGCCCACGAGCGTCTGCTGGATCGCAAAGCACTCTGGAGCACATCCTTGTCCAGTGCCTTTCATGTATGTACTGTACCCAAATCTGGCGCATTTCGATGTCCACGTTGAGTCTTCGCCGTGACTGACGGTCCTTGATGCAGCCCATATCTGGTGTGGCTTGCTCGTGAAGCCAGCTGTTGGTTGCCCGGAGATGAAGACTGTTGGATAGGCGAGAGCAGCTGCTATGCCGCATGACACAAGCATAGATGCAAGCCAATGTTGTGCTGTGAGAATGCCATGGCGGTAGAAGGCTCGTCGTATGAAGTTATCGTCAGATAGTCTGGGAGGATCGGCGGTGCCACGAAGTGGTGACAGAAGATACCAGATCATTGTGAAACGAGGTTGTGGCTCGTAGAAGCGTCGAAGAAAGTGGAAGGAGCGGCTTGCGAACCATCGCGGCAGGTGCGGTCTCTACTATGCTTCAGCGCATTTCTGAGGATCCTCCAGCGCTGATAGCAATGGTACGATGTCTGTATCGATGTGGAAGTGATGGATGAAGCACATGTCAGCCACGCGAACGACAGTTCGAAGCATGTTTTCAAGACCTGCAGAAGTTGTCTCAAATTGGCAGGAGCTTGGCTGCGGTGAGCTCAGTACATTTCTGACATCATTTTGTGAACGCAAACTGTGCTCAGACCTTCGCATCCATAACAGTTCGTCTTTGCTCGCCCAAGCGGACTGTCGACAATGAGCACGCCAGCGTTCTTCCTCCAAGGCTGCACACTGTGCAGATAGGCATCGCAGCTATGGCGCCTATCAGTCCTACGTGGCAATCACAATGCTGCAAGGATACGAATCATATCGAAGAAGGCTGCAGAATGGAGCAAGAAGCGCAGAAACAGCTCGATCTGACAAGATCCACACAAGCAGCTGGGCTTTGACAGTGAGTAGAATGGTGTCACAGCTCATACCACTGACACTGGACAGATTGCCGCATCGCTTGTTGAGCGCCTCTGGCCACATTCCACAGCAGCTGCCCTACGTCGTACGCTTCTAACATCTCCGCTCTTCTGTTGGGCACGATCTTCGCTCGCTCTCACATCACGAGCTTCTGGGGAACGCAAGGGGCACACAAGTCAAGCTACCGTCACTGGGGGACTACAAAAGGCACAATCCAAGACCAAGGAGATCATCGACATCTTGCAGATACTGGAATACTCTGGGTACTGACAGCATTCGGCTGGGGTCTTCTAGGAGCTAAATCACAATCACCATCCTCTCCTTGGCGTTGACAGTCGAGCTGCCAGCTGCTTGGCAGCAGGTGTCATTTGTTCTTGTCTCTTGCCTCGTGGCGTTGGTGTCCGTCAGGTGTGATGCCAAGCCTTCGCAGATCGTCATTCTGGCGCCTTCCTCCTGCTCACATCCGCCTTCTCACAGCTTGCATGAATGTCCTCACGCTTCTCGCTCCTTGATGGTGAATGGATTGACCTCGCTGTCAGCCTTGGGCAAAGAACTTGTCGAATGCGGCTCTCTCAGCTGCTCTGCTTCCTCATCGTCCACAGGTATGCCAAGCTCTGAGGGCGTTGGTTCTGCGTCCACGAAGGCATAGCCATTCACCTGGGTGTCTCAGCGCCTGTGTAGTCAAACGCTCGACCTGAAGTCTTGGACGACCAGTATCGCTGCATCATGGCCGACATGCTTGGGCTTGGCGGACAAGCTCGCTTGCAAGAACATCTTTGAATCTGGTGCCAGCATAGTTCGTTCTCTTGGCGGGCCCACGATCTGTTCCTCTGCCTCCTGGGCTGTCGTTGTGATCTGATCCTCCAAACTCTCAGGCTCGAACATGAAGTGATTGCGTGCCCTTGTCGATTTGGAAAGCTGTCCACTTGAGCTGGCGTGCATCCAGATCTTGGAAGGTCTGCCAGGTGCAAGCAACTGCCTCTCCTCGCCTTCGCTATTGCGTACGATCAGAGCTTGCTCTGGATGTGCTTCCACCTCTTTACGATATGCGATCTGCCTGGCTGTAGGTATCTTATTGCCGTGATGAAAGTGAGCATACTTGTTGGCACGCGTGTGTTCTGCTTGTCAAGGAGGTCGTTGAAGCTCTCGTTGTCCTCAGATGTGTATCGTGCCTGAAATGAGCCAAGTGACATGTTGACATCAACATCGGACTTTCTCCTCTGCAAAGTCATCATTGATGCTTTGGTGTTGATCTGACAGAGTCTCCTGGTCCGTAACGAGGTGTCTGGTCTGTTCGTCTGGGCGTAAAGCTTGTACCTCGTCGCCGCCGTCCATCTGGTCCCGGTGTCATGACTTCGACCATCTGCGACCAGCCTCTTTGATCCAGCTTACATCCTTGCTCTCAACAGCAGAGAGATACTCTCCTTGAGCCTCGCTCTCTAGAAGTCCTGGGAAGTAGTCTCTGGCGATATATGCGACACTGCTGATGCGTACACGTCTTCATCGAGCACCTTGGCAGGCTCTTGACGCGTTTCGCCGGGCGGTGGCATCAGCATGGTATCTGCATCGCTTGACGATCGCCTTGTCCTGTCTTCCATGCTGCGTGGTGTTTGTCACAAGCTGGGTGTCTTGCCATGCAACTGACCTTGATATCTGGAGATGACGCTAGAAATTTAAGGTTTCACACGATCAGCGAACTACACATTTCCACAAGCATCACACGAGCAAACGACATCATCAATCATACTCTCTGCTTCCACAACGACTAGCACACCTCCACATACGATCATCAACATGGCGACAACCACAACGGCGAAGCTCTCGACACTGCGGCAAGCAACGGCGTCGTCTGAGAGCCCTTACATCAAAGAGATCACCAAAAGCATTCGAAACATCAACAAGAAGCTCTCATCTACACACAAGACTGATGCAGTCATTGCCGAAACCAGGGTCTCGCTCGATGATCTTCTTGCCCAGCGAAAGATCAATGCAGACCAAAGGCATCCATTTGAAGAAAGCCATACCTTCAAGGGACAGCTCAGCATTTCTGGAAGAGCAGCTCAGCTTGCACCGCAAGATTCGAGAGCGAGAGCCCCAGCACCCACACAAAGCAGACGACGACTTGAAGGCACAGCATGCATCAGAGCTTGCACGACTGAAAGAGGAGGCTGGCAAAGGGTTCAGAGGATACCAAGGCACAACTCAAGAGCAGTTGTTGTCTTCTCGCAGTTCTTGCGTGCTGCAGCAGCAAAGCGATCTGAAGGCAATGAGGACACTCCGAGAGCAAGGCGTTTGAGGGCGTCTTGCTACAGGTCTATGGCGGTGACGACGCTTCAGTCGTGCTGCCATGAAGATCATTGAGGGCAGTGAGGGAGAAGGCACCAGCCATCGACGGCACAGACACAACAGCCCACCTTTGCGGACATCAAGAAGGCTTCGTTGAGCACTCGCCATTCCAGGCTGAGGAGGACTGGGTTGAATCTGTCAACGAAGTGCTGGATTCGATCCAACCCCTTGTCAACGCTGGCTGGGACAGAGCCACAAGATGCACTTACAAACGGTCCAGTGGAGCCACAGTCACAGCCAAGCGACGTTGCCAACGCTGCAGGCAACCGATGGGACAGCAACCCAATCTCTGGCGGTGATCAGCCTAGAGGAGAGCTAGAAGTCATTCCACGACCTGACGAGGAGGTCGATGTCCCAGCAGGTGTTGAGACTGATGCTCCAACAACGCAGGTCTGATCGATAGCGTCGTCGACACAACTTCAAAGCCATCCTGGGATGACCAGGTTCCAGCCTACGCCGCACCACCATCAAGCCTGAAGGTGATGGCTTCCAGGAAGTGCCAGGTCGTTCACGAGGACGAGGAAGAGGTGGAGCACACCGTGGTGATGGCGAGCGTGGTCGTGGTGGCGTGGAGGCGTGGACGAGGTGGATTTGGCGGACGAGGACGAGGTGATGGTGAGTCCGGGGACGTGGAGGACGTGGTCGTGGCCGTGGCGATGGACCACCACCACCACGATCTAGGATGTCAGGGGCAAGCTAGCTTGTGCTAGCTCACAACGACAGCTTCAGCTTTGGGATTCAGCGGATTGGCGATAGGCATTGCAGAGCGTTGTCTTTGAAAATGCATACTCAATTGTACAACATACAAAGTAACGAGCAGCGGCATACACTGTACCAATATCGGTCTGGAGGGAAATAGAATGTCTTGGCTGTCAGTGTCTTTGATTTGGCTCTCGCCTAGCTTGTGACGTGCGATGTGCTTGCTGTAGGGCTGCCCAGTGCTTTGAAGGAGTTCTGCATTAGCGTCCATGTGTCAATGCAGGTACAGCTCTTGTCTTGTGTCTGTGCGAGCAATCATTGAGATGTCTTTGATGATTGGCATGTCTTATCGCGGTGCTGCTGTGGTGGCTACTCAATCTGAGAGCTGTTAGATAGCACTGATTGCTGTGCTGTTGCTTCATGCTCAGGAGTGAAGTCAGCCGCTGTTTGACGTAGTCCATTGGATTGAACGTTCCACAATCACACGCATCGACAGTATTTATAGATGGTCTGACATTTCGTTGTGATGCTGTGGCTGCGAATGTTGTTGATCTTTGCGGTGGTCTCAAAAGTCAGCTGAGGCATCAAGCTGCACGACTCATTTTCCCGCCGCTCTTGCCATCTTCACATTCTTGACCACGACCTCACCTCAACTGCTACAACTTCGAACACTCCTCCGCGCATGCGCACATCCCTTGCCAGACCAAACCCTTCCAAACGCACTACGTGGGTCAAGTGATCAACGACGAGAACAACTGCACGAGCCAAAACCTTATCGGGTGTCTCCGTTGAAGCTTGGCAGCGGGAGCCGACCTCGAGCGCCTGCGCAACTTAGCACGAACCAGACATTCTCACTACTACACTACTCTCTATCGTCCACGATGGACGTCGACAACGGTCAGGCAGCTATGGCCGCCTCTCAGCCGTTGTCGCCGCACTCCATGGACATTCTACACACCACCCAGCACGACAATCACCACCCAAAAAGCGCCCTTACACCACCGACGTCGGAGGAGATGAATCATGAGATCAAGCAAGAGCAGGACGATTCTGAGCTCAGTGAGCTGGATCTCAGCGACGATGAAGAGGAGGTTGAGCCTGATCACTACTGGGATGGTGGCAAGATCCCTGTCTTCAAGCCCTCAATGGAGCAGTTTCGCAGCTTCAAGAAATATATCAAGAAGATTGATCGCTTATGGCATGAAGTCAGGTATTGTCAAGGTCATACCGCCACAGGAATGGTAAGTGAGGAAGAGCATATTGTGACATGGACATTGACATTGGCAGGCGGGACTCTCTGTTGCCCTGGACGAAATGGTGAAGAAGATCAAGATCAAGAATCCGATCACCCAGGAGTTCATTGGTACCTTTGGCACATTACACACAACAAAAACATGGAGAAGCAGCGATCATACAACCTGCCAGAGTGGAAGGCACTACAGAGGAGACACAATTACCAACCACCAGGCACGAGAGGAGAGCGCCGCAAGAACAGAGAAGGTTTGTTCGTGGAGGTGGCAGCCTACGAGGTCGTGGCGCAAAGAAGGAAGATTCTGCAAGCCACAACCTAAGGGTAAACAGGACGCAAGCGACGAGGACCGCCACCAGAGGCAGACGAGCTGAGCCAAGCCAAAGCGACCACGAGGACGACCATCTGGACAGCACAGAATCGATCTGTACCTCACGACGACTCAACAATACAGCTGAGGCCGCGATGGATCGATGAGAAAGCCTTTGAAGATTTGACTACCGGATGGCGGCTTGGATGAGTTCACACCAGGCGATGTGCAGAGCTGGAATCGCACTATGGGTAGCCTTGGCTTCAACAGCCAATGTATGCTGCCGATATGCTGGATCTCTGTTCGACGACAAGACGACATCTGGAATGTGGCAAAGCTGGAGAACTGCTGGATGTGCTAGGCACCAAGGTCCCTGGTGTCAACACAGCCTACCTCTACTGGGATGTGGAAGCGACCTTTGCTTGGCATCTGGAGGAGTCGATCTGTACAGCATTCAACTACATTCACTTTGGCGCACCAAAGCAGTGGTACGGCATCTCCCAAGAGGGCTCGACGATTTGAGTCTGCTTGAAGCATGTCTGGCCAGTGGATTCCAAAAATTGCGATCAATTTCTTCGACACAAGACTACCTCATCTCCCCAGAAGTGCTTCAGAAGCAGTACAACGTCAAAGTCAACAACAGGTACTTGAGGGAATTTGTCATTACCTACCCTTAGGTACCATCTGGTTCAACCTTAGGCTACAATGTGCAGAATCTGTCAACTTTGCCACTGAATCATGGCTGGACTATGTCGAATTGCACGCAAATGCAACTGCGAGGCTGACAACGTTTGGGTGGGACGTGGCGGATTGAGCGCAAGCTGCGTGGCGACCCAACACCAGAGTACTACGAAGGAGACGAGAGACTCTGATGGGAAGATGGTGAGGAAGCAAGTTGCCTACACTCCGCAAGCGTCAAGGGCAGAAGACAGCCGCAAGAGAAAGAGAGGGACAAGAAGGATGTGCTCAAGAAGAAGAAGAAGATTCGCATTCGCATTAAGTCTGCATCATTCGAGCCATGTGTCATGTGCCCGAAGGAATCCATGGAGTCTCTTCTACCACAGACAATGGCAAGAAGGCACATCGATCATGCGCTACCTTCACTCCTGAAACCTGGATCTCCACACTGGATGGCATTGAGATGGTTGTGCGGTTGCGACAATCGACAAGGCACGACTGGAGCTCAAGTGCAACTTTTGTCGCTCGAAACGAGGTGCAGTCTTCAATGCTCTGCTAGGAAGTGCACTCGCGCTTCCACGCTACCTGCGCGCTGGCGGCTGGTGTACAGATCGACAAGGGCCCCGGTACCAACATTCGGAGAAGATGGAACCGAATACTTTGAGGAAGGCTATGACTTCGATGCAAGTTTCACAGACCCAAGATGCCCAAGAAACATCATACGGAGATGCTCGAGAACAGCAAGCGCACACTGGCCTTTGCCAAGGGATGTAAGATCAACGACGGTCCAGGCACAGTTCATTGGGGGATGTCTTTGCTGGACTGGTGCTGGAGAAATAGACCTGCAGAGCAGAGCTGCTAATTGAAGTCTTGCCCGATGGAGACAAGATCGAGCTGGAGTGGAAGTACTTGACGGTGCTTAACCCTGAAGAGTCGCAGCGTCCAAACCTTCTCCTTCGGCAATTCCCATGCCAGAAGGCATGAACAAGCAGCTTGTTTCATTGACAATCGACAGGATGGTGTGCCTACCACCAAGATGAGCCCTTCCAACAGGGTCAGAGCAGAAGTGGGCGGATTTCAGAAAACGTCTACACACCGCCCACAAGCTTTGGCGTCAGCAAAATTCAGGCAATGCGCACAAACGTCAACATTGATGCGCCTGATCAGATTTTCTACTACTTGGACAGCTCTCAACAGATGCAAAGGCAGTCTTCACAGATACTCCTGGCTCAAAGCGAGCAGCAGGAAAAAGCAATTTCTTGGATCGGGTGAATCCCAAACCTGGGCAACATCCAGCTCAAAGACGCCACTGCTGCAGCATATCCCAGTCATCTGGCTATCGGACACATCTTCAGTAGCCCATGACACCGCAACACTGGAGCAGGCATTCCAGCATACAAACCACGAGCGTCACCATTTGATCACACTCTGCACACATTTGAGGCGGCGTCACAGCGGAGAAGTTTCAGAAATTCGACAAAGTGTGCAATCTGTCAATGGCAGCACCTCCAGCAGCCAAAATTCGCGGAGTGGCACACCACTTCAGCCCTTTCCTTCACACCAATACTACTCACACCGTGTCTTACCAGCAGCCTTACGGATACTCTGGCTTCACAAAGGAAGTGCGCAGAGTGTCGCAAGGTGCGCAAGGCTTGCAGCGACCCAATTTCGATACCAGCCAATACCTCAAATCGCACCGGGACCACCAACAGGGCACAGTACCGCCATCTGCCTTTACAACAATGCAGAGAGTCGTCTCCATCGTGACCTTTGGACAGCCGTGACGCAGCTACAAACCACATCCACAGACACAAAGCCCTTCCCACGACCGCAGACCAGTCAAGGTGTGACGAGTGTTGAATGATCCAAGGTCATTCAAAGCTCGCACTTTCGATCTGCCAGTGAGCACTGGATCCCACCATCCTAGGCGTCTGTCAAGCGTTGGCTCCTACCCCATCAGAGGTGTCAACACAAAGCATAAGCCAAGCGCTATCGATGGCCAAGGTCTGGCTCAACAGAGCAGTGCTCGTCAATCAGTGGACAAAGCTGTATGAGGACAGAGTTCTACTTCCCACAGCGAGGACTGTACCAGGCGCAAGTCATACATACAACGGCAGCTGGCAGGGCAGTCCAAAGGCACCACCGCCTAGCCTATCTCCAAACCCACACACGCCCTTCCCAGACGCCATGATGCTGGACGAGACTGTCAAGGTGGAGCCTATGAAGATGAGCTATGGGGCGGGACCAATGCTACCGCAGATGGAGTCTGCGCACAATGTTCATGAGGCATGGAAGTGAGATATGGAAGGGCACGAGACTACGAATATGAATGAATAGGGCATCTGACAAGCATGAGTGGCGCAACACAAGGAGGAGAGCGTTCCGTTTCAACAATCGACATGTATCATAGAGTATCACTATGAAATCAAGATGAGATGTCTCTGTGCATGTGAGTCTTACGTTGACAGCAGGTCATGCGGCAAGCTATGAGTGTGCCTCAGCATGAGACAAGGACGGCCTGATCAGGTGTCTTGAGAGAGGCATCCCCACGACATTTCATCAGACATCCAAGCGAGTGTATCCCCTTCTCCATGGCCAGGGTCTTGAGATTGGAAAGTGGAGCAGTCGCGCCTGCCCAATCAGTGGTGAGCGTGCGCCTGCCAAACTCTGTTCCGTGCTGCTCACCCCAAAGCCAGACCTGCCGCTGCCCTTCTTTCCTCGCTCTGCCTCATGTGATCCGCCTCTTTCAAGCAACCGATACATCTTTCTCTTGAGCATCACGCTTCTCTGCGAACGGCATTCTTGTTCGATTCCTCGATCATTTCCCTGTGATGTGAGAGGTTCTGAGCCTTACATTTTTCGAACGCACGCGCAAGGCACCATCCTTCCCACACTGCGTTGGCCGCAAAGTGTACACAAGACATCCCTCGTGATCAAACAGCTTGGTCGTCACCTGACGAGACTACTCAAATAAATCGGACAAGCGCGATCCCAGTTCATCAGAAAGGTGAGCGAGACCCCTCTTTCTATGATTGCGACAGATGGCGATGGACACAACGGCGATCAGGACAGGCTGTGACTGTCAGCGATGCTGTTGTCGCTGCGTTACGTTGGTCGTCGCGCCGCACATCGCCACTGCATCGCATTGCGGCCTCTGCCAACAGCTTGAGCATGTGCTGACTTGCGACAGAAGAGCAGCTTGGGCTTCACATTCGCACAGGCACTGCGCGCACACGACACAACATGGCACAGGCAAACGCCAAACGGAAGCGCGACGCTACAGATCTCCAGCCATGCGATTCAACCAGCACCAGGCGACGGCAACGACTTCACCAAACAGTACATCAACGACGACGCAACTGAGGCAGCAGACAACACAGAATTTGGCTCAGTGCTCAACAAGACGATGGCGACGCTCGTGGTCAAAGTGCCAGCGACACAGCACGCGCTCTTGCCCAGTTCCACACGATGACTGTCCACGTCGACAGAGCAGATCTTTGCAACCAGGTGCTGAGAACGGCGACAAGACTGATGCTGCTGGAGCGAAGTGCACTTTGGGTGATGAGTCTGCTTTTAGGTGTACCGAATGGCAATCCTGGATCTCAACACTGTGCAGACTGCTTCTGGACACAAAGCCTGAGGCTGGTTCTGATGCTTGGCACAGATACGGGAGAGACAACCAAGGAGGGTGGTATATGACAGCATTGTGAGCTCACTGACATCTTCACGTTGAGCGACGACGGCGAGAGACTATCAAGAAGGGCATTATGAGCTTGCCAAGATCGTTCCAGGTGGAGAAGAACAAGGGCAGCATCCTTGCGAGCGTGTCCATTCATCACTGAGCTGAAGAACAATGAGAATGAGAACATCAGAAATGGGGCTAGAGAAGATGCTTACTGAGCAGGCCATCAATGAGCTCAGCACAAGCCTTGATACTCTCAAGACGGAGTGTCAGCGTGCATGGGCCGAATGTGAAGCCTGGAAGAAGGCTGCTCAGAAGGCCGGCATCGAGGTTGAGGTCGGCGAGACCACTGGTGCCGCTCGCGAGAAGTGATCTCCAGCATCCAGCATGCGAGAGGCAGCCACCTCTCTACGGTGTTATGATGGAGTTCGGTTACATGGACAAGGTCTTGGCAATCATGATTGCACTTGGAGCATCGATGTCATGGTGTTCTTGTGGTGCTTAATCATATACATTTCGTCGATACTTTAGTATCCACACACGGCAAATCAGTAGAATGACTCTACCATGGCCTCCTTGTTCGTTGTGTTGATCGCTGGATGCCCATGCCTTCGCCAAGCTTGAATACTGACTCAATGACACTCAGCTCTGTCGCTGTGGTGTCAAGACCTGTGCAGCCATCCAGTCATTGACGACCATTCCAGCACCAACGACAGGCGAACCTCTGTTGACGGAACCTGCCACCAGCGGCACTTGCAGCAAGGAGTAGTATCCTGATCCTGTATCGATGTCTTTGGATGACCAACCGCCCTGATTCGACAGCGACATGTATGATCCCGTCAACACATTATCCGCAATCGTCTGTCTGAAGACCTCTACGCCCAGCACATCTGCAATGATCTCCTCACTCTCTCTTTCAGGTCAGGGTGGACCAGTGCAAACATGATCGTTGGCGCAAAATGACATTGCCCAACGCTGACAACCGCTCTTCGATTCGTTGGATCTTGACTTCGTCTGGTATTGAGTTTCGAAGAGCTGCAGCTCTTGATCTGTAGTGGAGGTTGGTACGTGTAGGCCTTTGCGGTTACCGGCTGTGAGGCGGCCAACGATTCGTGTGCCGGCGATTGTGCAGTGGCAGATGGGAATGACGTCTTGGAAGCTCTGCTTCGAAGATGCTGTAGAAGTTCTCGGATGCGCCTATTGGCGACGAGGGCGTATGAGTTTGTGAGGGTTGAGAATACGCAAACTCTGGTGGGTTGGTGGTTAGTCGATGTTCTTTGCGCGCATGCAGAATACTTACTCGTTGGAGTTCTCGAACGATGCTCGGACCGCCATGATTGAGGGTGTCGTGAGGTTGTGGCAGTGAGGAGTGAAGGCGTTGTCGTTGTACACTGCGGAGAGTGAGGTTTGTGGTGTGGTGTGTGAATAGCCAACCACTACAGCGAGCTTTCTGAGATTTTTGTATCGCTCTCGTCAGGGCAGTGTTCGATGTGTCCCATGCCGCTTTGGCTGTAGCGTGGGCGAACATCTTCTGGGCCCTTGAGTCCAGAAGCAACAACAGACAGTGGGCGGGCGATGGTCAATGCATTCCGCTCGACGAAGTTGAAGAATGATGTTACTCATACTGTCGTTTCCATAAAGCGCTTGCTGAGTGTTATGTTCTTGGCGCTGGACCACAATGACGATGTTGCCATTCCCTGACATCAGATTAACAGAAGCGACAAGGATGCTCTCGTTAATGCACAGCGGTAATGTGCAGTTCAATCTCCTGATGCCGATGCAGCAAGCATCTGCACAGTGTGCACAGCGTCTGGCAGCCTCCTGGCGTGAAAAGCAATATTCACAGTCTGGAGAATCGCCAATGCTGGTCCAGATGTCTTGCAGCAGTCGGAAAGATCCACTCCCCTCCCATCAGTGGTCACATGCTGTGTCACTAAACGATAATTTCATACGACCAATGCTTGGGTTGAGCTGCACGACTGCAGATGTGTTGTTGGACAGACATGCTGCTAGCAAACGCATGAATAGGCTGCTGTTGAGCTCTCTAAAGTGGCGGTCAGGCTATGGAATATGAGGCCAACATGAAGAAGTGATGTGCTGGTCGGCTTCTGAGGAAAGCGCGATTGGCCGCGCTCTGCCAATGCAAAATGTGACCGGTGTATATGCCAGAGTTGATAGATCAGTTGCCTTCAGCTGGCGGCGATGAGCGAAAGAAAGTTTGTCGTTATGAAGAGCCAGTCCATACGAGTGTAGCGGACCGTTGAATCGTTGTGCTAGGATCCAAACTACTGCTGCTTGTAAATGACTTCACAGGCCTGAACCCTGTCATTCCTCCTTCATAGTCGACGGACAATTCCAAGGCAAACAGGCTCTCCTGCAGCAGTGCGGGCCAGCACAGAGGTTCTGGAAGCTTTCCATCTGCTGCTGCCTGTGGCCGAGAGAATCAACGTGTGCAGTGTATGG
>JAMXBC010000609.1:0-16756 GCA_024138005.1 Lumnitzera racemosa | reverse complement strand
AGATTTCAACAAGATTGAATTTCTGTAGTAGGCAAAGAGAAGGTTTGGCAGCTCCATAGGACAGCATATAATTTAGCTCCATCAGTAATCTGTCCTGCAACAAGTTCGAAAAGAAGCAGCAGATAAATTATGACTTGTCCTTGAATAGTCAAACAGAACGATGACTACAATCAAGGGCCAAAAGATATGGAAATGTCAGTGAACCTGCAAAAATAAATTAGCATCTGCTTTTAACTCCTAAGCAGTACCTTGCTCAAGCTCATGATGGATGATGAGAGCCTACGGAGTGCAGCCTCAACTTCCTTGGATAACAAAGCCCTAGACGAGATGCAATTCTTAATCCCCGCAGCATTCTTGCTGAAAAATAAAAAGTTTTTAGTCAAACAAGCTGCAGCTGGGTTACCACAAAGCTTTAGTGGTAATGCTAAGAATCTTGCAGGCAGTAATGCATACCACAATCCTCTTTAAATGATAACTCAGCTGGGACAATCGTTTGAAGCTGAAAAGTGGTAGGAAAACACTTATTAGTGCATGGCAAATGTGAAAATGATAATGAAATTGTAAAGTTAAAAGAGCAAAACAAGCATAAAGTTTCAAGCATAACCTTTGAAGATGTCACATCTGCAACACCATTGGTGTAATCATATATCTTGAACTTAAAAGGGTCAAGGAATAAGCTGCTTCCAAAAATTACAATAGCTAGATTAGACACACGGAATAATTATACAACACTTAGGTAACAATGCAAGAATATTATCACAAGTCCACCCCTGATTCTGACAGCATAAGCAGCATGAAACAATTGTATAAACCAAATGATAAAAGTAGGAGTGTTTCTGTTCTATCTTTTGTGGAATATATTCTTCGTCATTTTTTGACTTCTAAACAGATAAGCTTTACAAATAGTAACACAACTAAGATGAAAAAATGGTTAGACTGAACATACCTATTGACTGTAAAATCCCGACAAGGAGTCTTTCCACCGGGTAAAGTCCTCTTCAGCACATCCACTTGGAATGGCTGATGAGACAAACTCTTCTCTTCCTTCAGCCATTTTTGCTGCTGTCTTGAAACTGGATACCTTTTAAGAAGTACATTGCCAATTACATAATTAGAAGGGTGAATGCTTAGTGGAAATCACAATAACCAAATGCAGTAACTTATAGTTTATATATAATTATATTAAAACATAGAAAAAGTGCTACAATTGCTGACAAACCTCTATAAGCGAACCTCTTATATGAACCTGCATATTGGAAATCGGCGTCCAATAATTTGGCATTTATAAAATTGGCTTCCGAATCTGTTATGAGAAGATTTTGCAGAATCAGTCATAGGAGAAATCTTACATGCTGCACATTGCTTATACCCGATAGCAGGTCAGCAGAAATAAGATCTCCAAACCTGTTGTAAAGTTGCTGTAGTGATCACATCAAAATCTTTTGGAATCCTTTTAAGGGAGTAAATCCCTCACACAACCACCCACTAGATAGGCCTCATGCCCTGTATTGCATCATTGAACATGAATAAAGTTATGACTGCAAAAAAATTCCACTCATCTAATATCAAGAAGACAAAAAAGCATACACTGCACAGTACTTTATATACTTCCTAAACAAAGGTTATTCTACTCAAGTTCCACATAGAATTCAAGCAGGAGTGTATGAAATGGATAGATGCATCAAATATTTTGTGCAACCTCCAGACACCCATAAATAGCTCAAAGGTAAGTTTATTCCAGGCATATATATGACATTTGATACTATATGGGCTTGAATGCTGGGAAGTGATCTATGAAAACGAGCAGAAAATTGAAGTAAAAGTGATTAAACACACGCCTCTAGATAGGATAAGAAATGAATGTATTAGAGAGATAGTTAGCATAGCATTCCATCATGAGAAAAAGATGGAAGTAAGATTGAGATAGTTTAGAGTGTGCAATGAAAAGCTTCAAATGCATTGACTAGGAGTTGGGACACTGTAAAGACTACTCATAAAACTAGGATCGAAGAAAAAACAGTTAAAAATGATATGATCTATATGGTTTGTGATAGATGAAATAGCAAAATAGGATTTCCATAGTCAACTACACCTAGTGAGAATAATGCTCCAATTTTGTTATTGATATAACACACTGGAAGGTTGTCAAGGATTCTACTTCATCCTTTTAACACATGCTTTGCTTTCCCAAAACAAGCTTAAAATGACAAGAGGAAACTACTCTTGATACCCAATAGCCATCCAAAAGAATTGCTATATCTATAATTACCATCTTGCATTTCATAATTATAATCATTATGCTTTCCCATACTCTCAAACTCGAAATAGCAATAGGAAGCCACTCTTAATGCTCAATAGCCATACACAAGAATCCCTATCTCTGTAATCACCATCCTATATTTCATAATTAAAATCATTATACGTTGTGGCTTTAGCAGCCTCATAGTCAATTATTGCAGGATATCTTTTCCTTCTGCAATTTCATATCCATATCAATGATAAGTCGAACCAACACGCCACTTCCAATCTATGAAGGAAAAAAGTAAGTGGCAATATGCTTTTAAGGAATGCACTAGTACACTTATGAAACTTAAAGAGGGCATTTTTATTTCAGATGAAGTTGAGGGGGATGTAAACAGCTCAAATGCAAATAACAATTTGCCCTCATAAACATAGAACTACAGATAAACAACACATCTCCACAATTGCCTCTACATGGTTAGACAAGATGGGTACTTCCTAAGACAACAATGACAATGCATAAGAATCCATACATCACTTTCTTTTTCTAAGATGTGTGACCATGAAATTCTTAAAACTCTAAGAACAAAAGAGGTACTAATAATTGTTATGTAGTGGAGAATCAATACAATGTTTTAGTGTGTTTGTATTTTTGGTTTGGGTTTGGTTATTGTTTCAGTTTGGTTGTATATTTGATTGTGTCTATTGTTTTCTTGGTTATTTAGATTTATCACAAAGCTAGGATATTTTTTATGGTTCAGTCTAAGTTTATCTCTTCCTATAAAATCTTAGAGATTATTATCATTATCTCAATAGTTGTTAGACATTCTCTCTTATATATATTCATGGTTTGACAAATGAATAAGATTGAGGAAGTTTATTCCCTTCTCCCATCATGCTATCAAAGCTTCATTTAGTCCTTCATCGACTAATTTAACACTAATTATGAGTGGAAATACCGATACATTCATAGTATGCCTGGTTCCAAATTATTGTCTTAAAACCTTAATTGACTAAACCAAAATGAATCAGCCTCAAGCAATACAGTTAGCTATAATGACTCTTTTTCACTCCAAACCACAAAAAATAAGCTTGGTAGCGTAAATTTTCAGGAGTGGTTTCAATAAGTTAAACTCATTATCCGTGGCAAAGGAAAAATTGGATACTTGACTAAATCTATTACTACACTTGATAAGTCAAACAAAGATGGTGTTTGGGAGGGCTAAGAATTCTATGGCAATGGCTTAGCTGATAAACTCTATAGAGACAAGGATATCAAAGACTTTCTTATTTTATGAGATGGCGAAGGATATTTGGGATGGCATTCTGGGATTGTATTCCAACTTAGACAACTCCTCTCAATGCTTTGAATTACATTTTAAAGCTTCACATTATTGTCCAAGGAAGCATGAGTGTCACATAGTATTATAATACTTTTATAGAGCTTTGGTAGGCGGTTGACTTATTTCATGAAATAGAGTGGAAGAGCACCAAAGATGGAGTGAAGCAGAGCTCTTTGCTAGAAGAAGCCCGTGTATATGATCTTTCTACATGGGCTAAATTTTAAATTAGATAGGTCAAAGGAAGGCTAATTGGGAAATAGCCATTAAGGAAACACTTGCAGAAGTAAGGCAAGAAGAAAGTTGCCAACGAGTGATGTTGTCAAGTGAATCATCCTTTCCTTGGTCTGCGTTGCTTGTGAAGAAAGGTATGGCAGGGGAGTCTAGTGCAACTACAAAGGTGAGTCAATGGTACATTTTTTGTCAAAAACCCTATCATACTCGCTTAACTTGCTGAAGGTAAATGGCGTAACAAGACAATTTTAAGGGTAGAAGATAGCAGAAGAATATGAAGCACACTTCATCCACTGTTAAGTTTGTCCAATTGGCTGAATTAGAAGATTGATAGTCTGGATTTGCTATAAGTCTGACCAATCATCAGCTTGCAATGTTGCAACAGATTCTGAACCAAACTCAGATTTCTACAAGTAATATCCAATCAAATGATTCTCCTTCTATTGCTGAAATTGTTAGAAAGGTATTTCCCTGATTCTTCCTTCTGGAATTGAGAAAAGTGCTTGGATTCTAGACAACAGAGCATCTAACTACATGTGTAACTCTACATTTTTATTTAAAGAAACCTTAGAAATTTGAGGAAATACTGTTGCTAATTGGAGAGAGTACAATTGCTAAAGGAAAAGGGTTGTTAGTTAAAAATTGGTTGTTTTGGAATAATACTTTGTTTGTAGTTGAGCTTCATTATAAGTTGATTTCACCCCAATAGCTTGATTAAAGATATGAAGTGAAAACTATTTTTTTCTTGTGATGGCTGTATTACACAGGCCCTAGCTTCGGGGAGGAAGATAGCCAGTGTTTAAGGAAGTGAATGGTCTCTACTATTTGTCTGATATAGAGCCTCAGTCACAGTTTGTGAGTCACCATTACAAATAAGTCAAATATATGCTTTGGCTTTGAATGTCTTGGGCCCCCAAGCTCCCTACTTTGAAAAGATTGTATCCAAATTATTCATCAATAAAGATATTAGAGATTTCCAATGTGAATTTTGTATTCCATCTAAGCTCTCAAAAGTTCTTACTCTACACATTCTTATGCCCTTCAATGCCGTTTCTTTTGGCAACAATATTTGGGTTCTTGCCAAGTATTAACATATCGAGGGCACGAATGGTTCTCACCTTTATTGATGGCCACACAAGATTTGTGTTGGGTATTTCCTTAAAAATAAGTCTGATGACACATTTTTAAACAATTTCACCAGTTTGTCCAAATATAAACAAATATCTAGATCATTCGCACAAACACTAGAAAGGGTATTTCTCCAATGAATTTGAAAATCTATTTGAGAGGCAATGAGATAGTACACCAAGTTTGCATGTCTACACCCCATAGCAGAATGGAAGTGAGAAGAAACAGAATAGGCATTTGCTTGAAATAGTGCATGCCATGTATTTACAAATAATGTCTCTAATCGCTTTAGGGTGAGCAATCTTAACTGCAACCTATTAATTAATAGAGTTCCATCTAAAGTGCTCAACCTACGATTATCTTACTTCAAACTTATCCAAAGATATGGATTCTTAATTCATTGTCAACTAAGGTCTTTGGATCTATTGTCTACATCTTGAACAATTCCCCACAAACCCCCAAATTGAGCCTAAGGCAATAAAATGCATCTCCTTGGATATTCTCATATGCAAAAAAGGATTTTATATGCTCCCCCCACCCTAGCAAATGTCTCTATACCACTTCTAATGTTGTGTTTCTTGTGAGAAACCATATTATTGCACTTCTTTTCAGGGGGATGTCTCTTCTGAAGGAGAAAAATCCTTCAGATGGTAGTTCTTGGGGGAAAATTCTCTCTCTTCTTTGTTTGATGCAACATTCTTTGGCAATCATCAGTTGTTCCTCAGTACATCAGGGTCTAAATTAATTCCAGAGCCTTCTTTCTCTTCGTCAGTTTCTGATCATGTAAAAAGCTGCACCTGAGTCAAATTTTTCATTCTAAGTGGTTAGTCCTTGTCTCATGGGGGGAAACTGATGTGAGTCATAACCAGAGTGGTTTACATGTGGCAAGTTAGGGTAAAATGTCAGCCCAAATACAGAGGCTGGAGACAGGTAAACATTCCTGCTGCTGCATGTCCAAAAGGAGTTTCAGAAGTGATGTTTTGGGTAATCCTATAGAAAGACCTAGCCGTGTTTATACACAAGGAAATAAACCTCCTTTCACTGTCAACCATCTAATCTTGACTGGCCCCATCAGAGGAAACTAAATCCAAGGGAAGCAAGGCTGATCTTCCTACAGCCTTGAGCAAGGGAAAAAGATCGTGTGTGAGGTCCCCTATTTTTAATTATGTTAGCTATTCTAGACTCTCACCAAAGTTTATTTGTTTATTGCTAAAGTAGATGCAGCAGTTATAACAAAGAATATACATGAACCCCTAGCTTATCTAGAATGGAGAAATCAGTGCTTGAAGAAATAAAAGCTCTAAATCTAAACAATGACTGGGAGTTTAAATTGATCCCCCTGCTCAAAAGAACCCCTAGGTAACAAGTGGGTGTTCAATATCAAGTTTAGGCCAAACACAAGTATTGAGCTATACAAGTTTAGACTAGTGGTATAACGATATAGAAAAATGTATGGAATGATTATAAAGAGACATTTGTACCATAGCAAAATTAAACTCCACCAAAGTGCTACTATACTTTGCCAATGAATTTGGCCTGGCCCTCACTTCAACTTATGTAAAAAAATGCCTTTTGAATGGAAACTTGGAGAAGGAGATTTATATGAAACTTCCACTTGGTTTCACAATGGAAGGAGATGAAGGCAAATTGCGTAGACTAAATAAATCATTGTACAACTTGAAACAATCTCTAAGAGTATGGTTAAAGAAGTTTAATGATGTTTGATGCAATTGGGCTATATACAAACCTAGAAAATTTCCCTTTTATTTGTAAAATATAATAGTTGTGAGTTGAAATTGATTCTAATTGTACATGTAGATGATATAATCATCACAGGGTGATGATGTGGATGAAATTGAGCACTTGAAAAAGGAAATAAAGGTGAAGTTTGAGATTAAAGAACTTAGGGATTTGAAAAATTCTTGGGAAATTGGAGGTTGCAAGGAGCAAGAAGTGAACCATGATTAGCCAAAGGAAGTGTATCTTGAATCTTTCAAAGGAGATAGGAAAATTATGATGCAAGCCAAGGGAGTACTGCGCTTCATCAAAATTGGCGATGTCTTGCTCCCAAAGGTTATATGATTTTGGACAAGGGGCAATACAAAATGTTAGGGGGTTTATATTGATTTATTTGTTATTAATTGCCTAGATTTGGCTAATTTAATTAGCTTTGTTAGCCAAGCAATGCATGCACCAAACAATACATCATATAAATGCGATAAAACAATATCTCAAATATTTAAAGAGGAAGAGGTATCCTAGAAAAGATTTATTCATCAAGAAAAATTAGAGTAGAAACTTAGAGCGTTTGTTGATGCAAGTTGGGGGGTGGCGACATTATGGATTTAGAAAATTTCACATTAGGTTTTTGTTCTAAGCTTTAGCAAAACTTTGTCACTGAGAGAAGCATGAAACGGTCAATATGGCTAGAAGTAGTGTAGATACAAAGCATATGGCAATAAAGGATTTTTGTGAAGTGATTAGGTGCAAAGGCTATTACAAAATTTAAAAGTGTAGACTTAAAGAGTAATGTGTATTATGATAGTAAATCAATATTAACATTGTCAAGAATACTATCTAGCATGATCAAATAAAAAATTTCAACTTAAAAAGAATTTTATAAGAAGTGAGTAGGAAAATGGAGACATCAAAGTTGCTACATATTTCTTCAAGGTATCAAGAAGTTAATGTTCTAACTAAATCTTTATCAAAGAAATTATTTTCGAAATTGATTGACAAACTATAAATGATAGATATCTAATCCTTAACTTAAGATGGGTATTGTCAAGAGTCAATAATTTATTTCAGTCATGTTTTTGTCTAAGTTTGATTGTTGTTTCCCTTTGGTTGTTTTATCTGATAGTGTTTCTTATTTTTTTTATTATTTGAGTTTATCACAAACCTAAGATACTTTTTATGGTTCCCTCTTTGGGTTTTTCACTTTCTACAAAATCTCAAGGATATTATGCTTATCCAATGACATGGTTGTTAAACATTGTCCCTTGTATATATTCCTAGTTTGACAGATGAATTTAAAATGAAGAAGTTTTTTCCATTTTTTCCTATGTTGTAATGATTTTTCCTTAAAAAATGGAAATCAACACAAATGATTGCTAGGTATACTCTTCAATAAAATGGGATGATAAGAAAATATAAATACATCATGTGTATGGTAAGAAGTACATTAGGGTGTAAGTCATTTCCTAAGAGCTTTTTCCCTGGAAGCAGTGTTTTTTATATTTTAGACAGATGTCTAGTAAGAAGTACTTATGATAAAACTTCACAGGAAGCTCTGAATGGTCTCAAATCAATGTGAGTCATTTGGTATTGTAAGCTCTCTCTAGGTTTTGCAATTTAGTTGAGCCAAATAATAATATGACTATAATCTCATACAGCAAGCTAAATATACAAGATGAAAGATAAAATAAAAAATATCAAAATACTAGCATGAAAATATGAGTTGGAATATAGACCTTTACGCTTGAGAATATTCAAGACAACCCAAGAGGATGTTTTGGGAAACATAGATCGGTTAATCCCAAAGGCTCTCGCATCAAATTTTTTTCCCTTTTGACATATCAATATCACCTACAATATCATAAAAGCCCATGGCACATATCAATTCTCAGAGTTCTTCTACAAAATTAACTCTATACTAAATACATATACATGCCAAAGGAAAATTTAAAATAGAAAAGAATATATAAGCAGAAGTACATAAATATTACATAATACAAAAGATCTAATGATTATCACTGTACTACCTCTTTTCTTATGTTGTCTACGTCTCCAGCAATTTCATGCTTTAATCTAAAATAAATAATTAACGAGGACCGCTTTATATGTTTTTTTCTTAATCATGCATGGCACGAGAACAAATGATTGGTGAATAGGCAATATTGAATGTGAAGGGCCCCAATTAATTATTTGAAACCAAGGATAAAGCAAACGTTAGTCTAAGGTTTCTTCCCTTTAAATAGGAGGCTAACCTATTTTTCTTTCTATAGATACATAAGTGTAAACCTTAGCATCCTTACTCTCTCTTACTCTTCCTAAGCACCACCCATCCTTAACCCTAAAGCTTCTTTACTCACTATCTCTCTCTTACTTCTGATTGGAAATCAAATCACATTTAAAGGTAAATCTTGTTCATTTCTTTCCACTTTTACGATCTACTTATCGCTTTAGAGAAAATTGACAAGATTAACATTGATTTTATATTTTTACATCCCAGGAAAAGGGTTTAGCAAGAAAACCCAAAGAAGGGACAATCCCACAAGAACAATTGAAGGTTCATAAAAGTTCTTATAGATATAGGATTCATTTTGTTGAAGGTAATATCTTGGGAAAAACACCATGATGGACCTTATAACACTCTTTCCTCTCAAATGCTAAGGTATGCATTTTCTTCCAAGAAAAACCATTTTGTAGTCATTCTCAAGCCACTCTGAGGTTTCAATCTCAATTTTTAGAAATAGAAGCCACCTTAGGGTTTTTAATCACAAGGAATATAAAGGATTAAGTTATGTACATAAAAGTCAAGTAAACTATAATTGAGATGTTAGTTATAAATTGTTTGGAAATATTAGTCAAGAACAAGCTGGTGAAGATAAAAACATAATTAAGAGTTGAACCTAGTAAGATTTTTAAGGTTTCGAAACACAAAATTAGAAAAAACACTTGGAAAGAAGGCATTTTAGGAGTTAGCACATTCAACCCCAAACATACCCCAATCTATTGGGTTGCTAAGAGCTGCGAAGCTGACTAGGCTATCTGATCAATAGCTCCCATTGGTCAAAACACTAGGATGATGGCATGACCTCAAACAACAAAAAAAACCCTAGGTTGAATAAGTAATTGTTGCAAGAGCCTCAAAACTTTGATTCAAACACTTAAAAACCCGCAATTAGGGGGAAAATCAAAAAGTACACCTAGATTTTTATCCATAATATATGTGATAATGAAATTTGATATGTTCATTTTTTGGGAAAATATCTGGATATTTCTCAAGTTTCTTAAGTGGGAAACAAGTATAAAAATCAACTGTTGTTTCTTAGTTTGTGCATGCTGGGGAAAAAGGAAATAAATGACTGAAAAAACCCAAATTGAAATTAAAATTTTGGAAAATGGTTCATAGGAAAAATTTTAAAAATTGTATGATTTTTTGGGTTTGAAATTTGTAAAAAAATCCTATTTTGCGAGAACTGGTTTAACTAAGACCCATAAAATAGATTCATGGGGAAAAAAATGCCCCCAAAATTTTAAAAATTTAAACTCTTGAAACCCTGCTTCTTTTAAAAAAGAGAAAAGACAATAATAAAATTTTGATGAGGAGGAAAAAAAGGGAGAACAAACATATAAAATTTAAAATATAATTAAAAAGCCAAAAAAATTCAGTTTACAAGTGATTCCATAGCTCAGGGGAAAATTTTTTCAGATTCTATAAAATCATGAAAATTTTATTTAAGGATTTTCACAGGCAAAGGGGGAAATTTTATAGGAATTTCCATGACTGTGGGAACTTGAAAAGGGTTGAAAATTTCCCCAAAGTGACCCTTGGGGTCCAATTCCTAAAAATTCGGGGAAAATAAAAGGTACATCCCCAATTATTTTAATTTCAACGGGTTTGTGCTGGAGGGTGTTGTAATATTTGGTATTTAAATTAACTACATAATGTGTGGGTTTCCATTTTTAAAATTGGGGGCTTATGGGCTTTAATTTTTAAATCCCCCATTTGGGCCTTAAAATTTCAAGGAGATCGGGCATGGGATACAAAATTGTTCAATGTTTAAATTGTGAAATGACCCCCTATTTCAATGATGAGATGACACTAGCAAAAACCCATGTATTATTTAGAAGAAAGAATATTTTGGATTTTTTGGGATTATGGCCCACCAACCCCAAAAATTATGATTTTGAACTCTGCATGAAAATCTTGGGTTTTTTGAATGGGGACAGTTTTCTTTTTTCATTTGCCTCTTCTTTTGGAGACTCTAGTTAGAAAAGAAAGGCCGGGAAATCAATTTTTTCGTTCACAGAACTTTTTTTAAATAAAGAGTTTGTTTGGTTTTTTTAATTTAAAATTTTTTTTTTTCCCCCGGATTTCAGTTGGTTTTTTAAGACTTGGCATGCTCTTTGTTGCGATATGAGTAAAGGGTGGAGTTGTCACCCTTGATTCGAGGTGTCACAAGGAACTTTGATTTTGAAATGTCACCCAGAAAAACCCCTTTAAAACAAAAATTTGGGTTTTTTTTTTTTCTAAAAACCAATCCATTTTTTTCTTTCCAAAAAAATTTGAGAAAGGGTAGAAAAATTCAGTCCCATTCAACCCCCAAAACCAAAGGGTTTAAACAAAGAGGAAGACTTGAACTTTACATTAAAAAACCCCTGAAAAAGCTTTAGAACAAAAAACGCATGTCCTGGGTAACCCCCCAAAAACCCCTTCCTTTTTCCGCCTTTGCATCAAACACACGATTCGCCTCTGTGCATGAAAAAAAACAATCAGATGCCCAAAAAAATTTCGAGAAAAATCCTCAAAAAGTAAAGACCAAGGGAAAAAAGGGAGAGAGCCCCCGGGCATGGCGAGAAGCGTTTTAAAGGGACGAAAATAAGAGGCCATCGTGTGTCTCAGTGATAATTTTGCCAGGGGAAAATTTGGGGGAGGGAAGTAAATTTTATGCCCCGGGTACTATAACTCAGGTTTCCAATTAATTTTGGTCTTTCCGGGGTACGCGCGCATTAAAATTAGGGGTTTGGTAGTGCTGTTTAGTGTTGATTTTTATTTATAGTTGTTTTTCCTCAGTCTCGCGGAAAGTTGGACGCTGAGCCGCTTTTTGTGTCCGTTCGGGGGGAAACGCGGACCCCTACCTCGGAGCCCCCCTTTTTGGACAGAACCCGGGGGTTTTTTGGAGAGATGATACCCGTAGAACGTAAAAAAACTTAGTCCGAAAAATTTGGGTCAAGGGTTGGGGTTGGCTGCATGCTGGGTCCACCAAATATTAATTGTGAAAAAAAAATATATGTTTCATTTTGTATATTATAAGAAATTAAAAAAAAAAGGTTTAAAATTTTGGGGGTTTTGAAAAAAATTTAAAATAAAAGGAAAATATATAAACAACAATTAGCTTTGTTTGCTTATCATGTAAAGACATATTCATAAAGGGTAAATGTTGAAATTTTTTAAGGAAAAAAAAAAAAAGGGAAAAGAAAGTTGGGGAAAAAAAAAGGGCCTCAAAGAATAATATAAAGGTTGTAAAAAAAGAAAAAGGGATTTTTTTTTTTTTAATTTTTAAGGACCCTTTTGGCAAGATTTCCTAAAATCAAATTTTTGAGGAAATCTTTTTTCTTTTCCCCAAAGACAAGATTGCTCCCTATCTCCAACAATTGGGGTAACCTTTTAAAATTTTTAAAAAATTATTGGGGGGGGGAAGGGGTTTTTTAAAGGGTTTTTGCTCACATTTTTTATTTGGCCCCTTTTTTTCCTTTTTCCCCCGGTTTCGGTTTAATAAGGAAAAAGTGCTTCAATTTTAAAAAAAAAAAAAAATTAATTTAAAAAAAGGGTTTAAAGGTTTTTTACCTTACAAACAGATATGTTTTTCTTAAGGCGTTTAGCAAATATATAATTTAAATAAATCTAAGTTGAAGGAATCGCAAATTTTAAAATTAAAATAGAAAAAAAAACCAAACTTATTGGTAAAAATTTTTTGGGTTTGAAGTCAAATGTAGAAAAATTAAACCAAATTTCTTAAAATACAAAGGGGGCTCCCGTTTAAATTTTTTTTATCAAAAATATGAGATTTAAACTTTATTCGCTTATAGTTTTTAGAAATTTTTTAAAAAAAATTTTTAAAATAAATATGGGGGAACCTTTTGAATATTTTTCTTTTTTAAAAACTAAAAAAGATCGAATTTTAAAAAAAAATTTGAGATAATATTATTTTATAAATACCATTTTAAAAAACAAATATATTGGTCATTGCTTGTTGAGAATTTTAAAACTAAATCACCTTTGCTTAAAATGTTCACCCTTTGTTAAATTTAGGGGATTTAAATTTTAACCCTGAGCATGTAATTTCTTTCCGTGGTTTTTAAAGAAATATTTTACAAATTAAAATCTTCATAAAAATTAAATTAAACTCTTCCCCAATAATATTTTTTTCTCCCAACCCTTGGGGCAATTTTCAAAAAAAATCAATTTTAAATTTAAAAATTTTTTAAAAAAATAACCCTTTTGGGAAAAATCTTTTTTAAATTTATAGTCCCATCAATATTTTTTAAAATTAAAAAAATTCTCTAAAATTACAACAAACATAAACTTTTGGATAAAATAGAAAAATTTTTAAAATTTTTTTTTTTAATTGGGGAAAATTAAATCTAGATGGGGTTTTTCTTTAACCTTTTTTCTTTAAAAAAAAGCCTTTTAAAATCGTGTTTTTTCTATTTTTCCCCCAAAAAAATTTGTGAAAAGTTGCTACCATTTTAAGTGCTTTCCTTTTAAAATGAAATTTGGGTTTCCCAAGGAAAATGACTCTTTCCCTTTTTTTTTTTTCCCCAATAAGATTTTTAATTTTTACTACATTAAACCTAGGGTTCATAGCATGATTTAATGAAGACAAAACCAAAATAAATATTAAATCAATTCATGAAGTGTTAAATCACTCAAATATACCAATTACCTCTTTAATATATCTAAAATACTAGACTTAAAGTGATAAATTTGTTTAAGGAGATGAATTATATAACAATGTTTGTGGATTGTTTGTTCATTTCTTGAAAACAGGTTAAATGTGCTATTGTTGTACTACCGTCTTGATGGTTGAAGATGGATACCATCATAATGATAAGGAGCTGTAGATTGAAAGATAACTTGGGTTCTAATCACTAAGTCATCATGGCAATGGGGACTTATTGGTAGTCGTTCTGATAGAATAAATGATAATTGGCGCAACAGTAAGCATGTGACCCTTCATATAATAACTCTATTTTAACAAGCTATTGGAGCATTTAATGTATAGTAACGGGAAGAATTCATGGTGATGATATATGCTTAACATTCTTTTATGTTTTTTTTTTTATGTTATTACTTATAATTTGTCTCTTATATTTTTCATTATTATTAATCAAGAGAGATTAAGTGTGTAATACTTGAGGATTTATTCATCTGTAATACTTAGAGAGTAAAAGCACAACACTTGTGTAGTTGTGGTGCATATTTGTGACTGAAGGGACTTAATGCATATAATGGACTAAGAACAAATAAGGTCAGTCACTGAATGAGTTCAAGTTTATCGTGAAAGAATGAAAAAGTGAATGAAAAATAGGTAAATCAACAAGCAGCTCGAAAGGATATGACGCATCAATAGAAATTATGAGAACTTATGGTAACAACTTGATGTGATGTACGAATTAGTTCAGTAAGGTTACTTGCCACTCAGCCTTGCCTAAGAGTTAGGATAAAAGTGAAATAAAAATAAACAATTAATATTTAGAGAGGAAGAATATTCAGTGTATATTAATGGTAATCTGATTCGACTACAAGTATAAGTTATTTATACTTGATAAGTTAGGGTAACTTGCCTAAAATGGGAAAAGACAAAAAAGGATATTTCCCAAAGAAGTAATGTATAAATAATATAAGGGTAAAATGAATATTCAAGAAAACAATAATTAGTATAACATATTCTATAGTAGTAGGATGTATTAGTGAGGCCGTTGGAGGATGTAGACAAAAGAGTATGATCAGATTACTTATTTGAACAGAGGTGATTGAAGATTAGTCCGAAGAGTCTCTCTCAGCTCTTGACAAAGGTGATGCAGAGTAAGTGGTCAATTCAGACATGAATTAGTGTGCAAGGTTTGGCAGATGTCTCAACATTCTTTAATTTGGCACCAATCTTTGAGAGATGGGTAGTCATTCAGCTCTACATACAAGTGGCTGTTAAAGAGATACTTGGCTTCGACAGGAGTTGGCTAAAGCAGAAGATTCGCCTTGCCAGCCCTTCTAGTCCTTAGGCTCGGCTGTGAGTTAAAGGTCTAATAGCTTGATTCCTATCATTCTTTCTTGGTTGATTTGGATTTGGGATCAAATCTGAATGGTCTTTGATCAGTTCTCTATTAGGGTGATATGGACTGAGGTCAGTAATGTTGAAGGGGTCAGAAACCCCATAATCTTCAGGTAGCTCCAAACTATAGGCGTTGTCATTGATCTTCTGGAGGATTCTAAAAAGTCTTTCAACTCTTATAGATAGTTTGTTCCTCTTCTTATTCAAAACCTTTCCCTACTGAGGTAAAGCCACACCAAGTCTCTTGGATAAAATTGTTTGTCTGTCTTACCCTTGGCCTTCTTTCACATCCCTCTGGCAGCTTGGTTTATTACTAAGTAACTTTGTTGTAGATTTGTTGAAGAAATTGTGCTCAAGCTCTCACGTTAGGGTCTTCTTGCTCTGATTCAGGTATAGGGGTATGATCTAAGGGCAACTCGAAATTCAACCAATAGATAACCTCAAAAGGGGTCTACTTGGTGGTGTATGTACTGTTCGGTTATAAATAAATTCAACCATTGTTAAGTAGACGTCCAATCAGCCAAGTTCTTACCCACTATAGCTCGGAGCAATGATCCCAAAGTACGATTAAACTACCTCTATTTAGCTATCCATTTGAGGGTGACAGGAATTACTAAATAATAGTTTTGTCCCCATTTGACACCATAAAGTTCTCCAAAGTTGACTCAAGAACTTTGAGTATACTTTTCGGCACGTTGTGTAGCCTACAATTTTTTCCAAGAAAAAAAAAAGGAAAGAGAAGTAATAACCAAAACATTGTTAGTCTTGGAGTAGGGCACAAAGTATGCCATCTTGCTGAACTTATCAACGACGATTGTTATAGAATCTTTGTCTCAAGCGGTTTGTGGTAATTGGAACAAAGTTTATGCTCAACTCAGTCCATGGTTTCGTCGAAATGAGTAAAGGCATTACTTTCCCTTACTCAGCTCGACTTTAGCCCTTTTGCATACGGCACAACCTTTTACAACTCGATGCATGTCTTGTCTCATTTTCAGCTAAAGAAATGACCATTCAAACATTCATACAGGTCCTTCTCTCCCCAAAATGCCTACAGAGTCCTCTATTGTGGGCTTCCTTGATTAGTAATTCCCTTAGTGAACAGGTTAGTACATCTAATTTCCCTCTTAAAATTAGTATCCATCCTCTATATGATATTCGTCCAATGTCTCCCGTTGATACAAATGCACAAGTATGGGTCCAAAGTGTGGATCCCAGCGTATTGTTCGTTAATGTTTGCAAACCCAAACAATCTCATTACAGTTTGATAGGAGTACATGTCTTCTTAAAAAAGCATTTGCAAACTACATTGCTCTTTCCTTGTTTGTATTTTATTATGAAATTAAATCCTTTAAGGAATATTCGACCCATCTCGCCTGCCATTTCGACAACTTTGTTTGACTTTGGAGGTACCTTAGGGATTCATGATTAGTGTAGATAACAAATTCTCTTGATAGTAGATAATAGTATCATACTTACAGTGCTCAGATCAACACCAACAGTTCTTTTTCACATTCAAAGTAGTTTAGCTAAGGTCCTTTAAGCTTCTTACTATGGTAGGCAATTGGTTAGCCTTCTGATAACTCTAATTTTAAACATATTTCATAGGGTGATTTTATAGTATTTTCCTCACATTTTTTGTTTTCTTTAAAGAAATTGATACTTAATTGAGTAAAATGTTAATTCAGGGTTTAAACGGTTCTAGGTCGAAAAAAGAAGAAAAGGAAAACAAGTTTTTACCAAATTCCCAGTTCA
>JAMXBC010000608.1:0-16770 GCA_024138005.1 Lumnitzera racemosa | reverse complement strand
AAATCAATTTGTCGGTCGCTTGCCGAACCCGAGGCTCAACGCGACTCGCCCCTTGTGGTTCGGAAGCTTCTAGTCCGTGAGTTGAACGATTGCTTGCCGGGGCTCAAATGTCGATCAGCTTGGCGTCGACATGAGGTGCTTGTACCGGGTCGGCAAGGCTTTGGAACGGGTTCCTCCGGCGGAACGCAAAAGCGGGTGTCGACACGCAGGTCGGAAGGAGCGCAATTTGTTGGGACGGAACGCGGCCGCGTGGCGAGATCGTCGCCCCGAAAATTCATTCGCTGTTCGGCCTTGCCCTTGCAGCCACTTAAGGTCACATCGCTTGTGACCCGCATGGCACGGCGTCGGTGCCCAATCCGTCGGTTCCCGTTGTTTCCTGAAATCCACTCGCAAAGTCGCTTGCTGCAAGTTTACCAGGGTGACCTTCACCTTTGGCTGTCGAATAGAACGCGATCAAGTTCGAAACGCGCCAGCTTGCCCTCTGCTAACCTTTGGCGAAAGCTTGCTCGATTTCTTGATTTTGCCGCCGCCGCATCGGCACCGCGTTATCGCTCGACCAAAGTCTGAGGCCCAAGCGCGCGAAGCTGAAACTCGTCAAACGTCGCGCGAGAGCCATGCGTTTGTGTTGATCCGGTTCGGTTTGTCCGGTTGTTGCTGGTTCGTTCTCGTGAAGGCTGCGTCCCGCGAGCTTTGTGACGCTCAGGTCCCACGGTGGCTGGTTTTCCCGCCCTGTCCGGAAGAAAATTGTTGACGTCAGGCGACCAACGGCGGTTTGAGGGGGATTTGGTCGTCGCTGCGGTTTGCCAACACGACATGAGCAACCCTCCCCCAAGTCGAATCCGGCCGTAAAGTGCCGATCTGTTTCGCTGAATTGGGCTGACTTGACGAATCGGCCCACCCGTCATTGCCGCTGCACGACCGGCATAAAACTTTTGGGGAAAACCCCTTCGGCTCGGTCAACTCGGTTTCACCTTGGTCTTTGTGCTCAGCCTCACCTCCGGAGAGTGACGGCAGCGGCAGTAATTCTTCGAAAACGTTCCTCGATGCTTTTGCCCTGGCCAGTTTTCAGCACCCGAAAGTTCGTTGCGGTGGCGACGTTCCGGCAATCGAACGGCCGATGGGAAACGCGGCCGCTGCCCTCGAATGTGACATCATCGGCGTATGCGGTAGGAGCCGGCTCGGCTCCTCGGCGGACGCACCAGCCATTTTGCGGAATTGGGCAAAGCTTTTGCTGGAAGGCGGTCAATGTTTGGAGTGCTCCGGCCGCCAAAAAACTGACGCTCATGCCCCAAAATCAGCCGCGCCCTTCTTTCCCCTGGTGGCATTCCAGCGCTGGGTCCCGCAAACCGCACTTTTCCCTCAAAGCGCTCAAACTCCTTAAATCGAGAAACTGGTACCGCAAACCGCACGAAGCCGCGCCTGCGGATTGGAAATCTTGAAAGCCTGCCCCATCAGGTCATTGACGAAGTCGATCTTGAGCCGCGCAGGAACTCCAAGGCATCTGATCGCAAGCGGTCGCCCCTTCGCGTTCAAGCCAAGGTCGTCGGGCTCGCGCCCCTGAACGATCGATAAAGTATTGAAAGCCGGAACAACCACCCCCCATCGACCCCGATGCGCAAGGCCGACCCGGCTGCTTCCGATTTCATGATTCGGCAACTCTTTTGCCGCCGAAACGGAAAGCTCGACGGAGCCTTATCTTTTCGCCATTTGATCCAAGGGCATTCATCGTGAAGGGCTCAAAACGCGCTGGAGTCATGAGCTTCCACCAAATGTTGCACCGTTCTTGCGAACGACTTTCGGAAAGATACGTCGGCAACCAAGGTTCGCAACGGCGCGGCGTGGGCAGAGCGGTAACGGCGGATTGCAAGGTGATCTGACCTTGCTCCGTATCTCCGTCCCCGACATCGGCGGGCGAACATTCCCAACCGTGTCACCGACCGCTCCGCTTCCGCCGACCGCGACCGCATCATCCACTCCACCGCTTTCCGCGGCTGGCGCATAAACGCAAGTCTTGTGCCGCTGAAGGCGATACTTCCTACGCGATTGACGCATTCAATCGAGGTCGGGCAGCTTGAACGGGCGCTCGCGCGCGCCCTGGAGCTTGACGAAGATCTCGCGGAGGCGTCGCACTGGCCCATGCCTCGGCCACACCCGTTCGGCACCGGGCGAAGAGATGCTGGTAACTCATGGCGCAGGGGGGGTTCGACCACAAACGCGAGCGGCCGTGTCGTCACCAAGTTGAACGACGTTTTGCGGCTTCGAGGGCTAACCTTTGCGTGAAACCCGGGGTCTGTCAAAACACAATGGCCCCCCGACGACAATCAAGGGAGCGCGCTTGCCACGTCTTTCGCGAGGTGGCCAAGCAAGGCGGGTTTCGTCTTTGGGGCCATTGCGGCGGGAAGCGCAAGGGGGGGCGCTCGCCGACGATTTGCCTAAAGCTCATGACGATGATGGCTCCGGCGGGCTTTTCACATTGGCGATTGCCGCGACGTTCCATTCCTTCGCTTCTGCCGACAAATCGAAACTGCCTATCCGCGCTAGACAACAATCATCCATTCACGAACTCACCGCCCCTCATCACGGTTGGTGGAAGACCGATCCTCGAAAGTCGGCGGCGGCTTTCTGATTGCCAAAGCGTCGATGACGTTCGCGACCCGGCGTGCACTTTGGCATTTTCGGACGAAACGAAGAAGGTCGGGTGCGATCCGGGCTTCGTGGTCACTATGTAAGCATCCAGACCCTTTCCGCGTCCGTTGGACGCCGAAACACGTCCGCGACCTGTTATTCATTTAAGGACGAACCTCGACCCGCATGCCCTCCAAATGGATGGTTCGGGCGTGACGATGAAAGCACGGCGGAATCGGATGCGCCGGACCGCTCGTATGTGACACATTCTGGAAACCGATCGCTCGCCTTGCCGAGCACAGACGCATTTTTCAAATAGCCGGAACTGCGTACCAAAGCCGTCGAGGCCGCCATCGTCTGCGCTTGCTCCGCGCGCTTGACGAAAGCCAACCGAGCTGGGCCCCAGGGCACAACGCTTCATCTGGAACGACTGCGAATCCGATCGGCAATGAACACTTCGATCTTTTCCACGGCGCGTCGCCGCGGGTACTTGCGGCGTTCCAAGCTCAAAACCGGCTTCCGCTTGACTCGATTTGTCCGGTTCGTTGCCGAGCACCGAGGATCCCGCAAACGGCGATGTTTGCCGTCAATGCCGCCTGGTTTTCGAAAAGGGAAAAGGAAAGGTCTTTCGGGCGCCACGGCACTTGCCGTCGAGATCGCAGTGCTCTCGCTGGTGCGACGGCGTTGACCGGGGTCGAAAGTCGCGGGCCAGGCTTCACAACATACTTTGAAACCGGACGTGTTCCGCTCGGTTTGCGGCCGCCGCTGGATCCGGTGGCTTGCAAGGCCGCGCCTATCCCAGCCCAAAACATCAATATCGAATATGTTTTCTGCAACCCGACCGGCCCGAGGCATTCGGCCACGGTCGCGCGCCGTGTTCGGCGATTCGCTCGCCAATCTTTTGAGCTTCGCGGGCACCGGTGACGGAAAATATTACATCAATGAGCAGGCGCGCAGGTCGAGTTCCGCGCGTTCGACTTCCTTTTCGTTACGCGAAGCTCTTGGGAAAACGCCTCGACCTTTTTTTCCCGCAGACTTCTATCCCGGCGATTACCCTCAAGTCGGTTGGCGCCGAACTTCGCCTTCTTCCACGGCGATCGACTGCTTGGAAAAAGCGAACGCGAATGGCTGCCGATTGGGGCGCGCCGCCTGCCATCGCCGCCATGTCGAGATGACCAGGCGATTTGGCCGGCTCAACATCCGTCACGATGTTTCTTCTCGGAGCGCTCCTCGTTTCCGGGAACAGACGAAGTTGCCGCCGCAATTGAAGCAAGAAAAGAGACCTGGTTTATATTGGGGCTTTGCCACCGCCGAAAGGGGCAGGTCGAGGCGGACTGGGAACCGCGTGAACAGCTGTTGTTCCGTTCCACACATTCGGAGACGAACGTCGACCGCCCCCTCGCGAAAGCGGTGGCGCTACACCTATTTTGGCCGCCGATATCGCCTATCACAAGGTGAAGGCTGACCGGGGCCGCGAGCTCATCGATGTGAGGGCCCGATCACGGCGGCTATGTGAGCCGCAGAAGGCTGCCGGACGGCCCTGACGGATGGGCAAACACGCTTGACCAAATTATCCAGCTTGTCGTCTCGTCGCGAAGGCGAGCCGGTGAAAATTTAAAAACGTTCGGGCGATTCATTACCCTGCGCGAATCATGATGAAGCGGGTCGACGCGATCCGGTTCATGATGCTTACCGGAAAAATGACGGCCGCTGAATTCGATCTCTCAAAGGTTTTTGCGATCAATCAAAGACAATCCGTCTTTTACTTCAAATAGCTCATCGCGAGCCTGTTCGGCGGCCGGCAGGGGGCTTGCGACTTTGCGGACCCGACATCACAAAGAAAATTGGCCACTCTAACCGTCGTGGGAAGCTTGGGCCGAAGGTGAATTGCCGTTGATCCGCTTGTTGATGCATTTCCCCGTGTGTCGAAAGTGCCTCGGCAAATGCACGGCCGCACGAATTGCTTTTTTATTTAATTATCTCGGCGGAATTTCAGCGGCAATGGACGCGTGGCAAAGATCAGCCACAATTACGCTTTGTTCTGGGAAGACCGAGAAAAACCTGTGACTCTTGCCATGGGTTTCGGCCATGCTGGTGTTATTGCGATGGTCTATTTTTCTCGGCGTGCAGCCCCGAAGAGATCCTGAGCGCGCGTCAGCTTAGGCCGGAACGGATAAACGGCGGCACCGCCAAAAAGGGTTTAGTATAGCACCCCGTCACAGGCAGCGAACCCTCGGTTGACCGACGAGTTTGATCGCGAACCAAGCAGGGAACGGCGCCGACCGGGTGAAAATGATCCCTTGGCCGAACTGGCGGTCTTGTCGGGGAGGGCCCACGATCCTTGAAGGATGTTTCGGACGGGCCTTAAATCCGCAATCCGACCAGGCCACTACGCCCGAATTCCCCGCGGGCGCGAAGGCCCAAAACCGACGGGTGCCCCTTTATAGGCGACTTTGCGCGATCGAAGCCGGATTGCGGGGGAATTGGCCGACAACGAAGCTCCGGCACAGCTGGCGGTATACTTAAATTTCGGACGGCACGCGATCGGACAAACGACACCGAGCTTTGACCACACGCCGCTTACGACGCTATAGCGGCCGCGGGTTCAAAACCCGGGGGGCCCGACATGACTGGCCAGCGCGAATATGCCGGTCGAGGCCGAAACGCCCGCACCCCCGAACGTCAACAAAGCCCCGAGTTTCTCATGGCCGCAGCATCGCGGTTGGCGTGGTCGGGATGCGGGCGCCTACGCGCGAAAGGACGCTTGGGGAGCAGTCCGCGCGAAATCAAAACCATACGGCAGATGCGCCGACCAAAGTTCACCCCGAAGAAATGGCAGCCGCGAAAAAACGGCACGGCGGAAAAGCGCTGCAACTCAAACCCCCCGACGCGTCGTTGACGCAAGAGCCCCGGGTTTTGGATCTGAAAAAAGGCGGTTCAGGACAACTCGGACGTGACCGGCCCTGCCGGGCTCCAACATCGGTAATGTGACCCGATGCTGCCTCCGTGGCCTTTTCCGCCGTCGCCGGGCCAGGTTAACACGGCCATGGCCGATCCAAACGACGCCAAAGCTTCTGCGGAAGCGGGGGAGACACCCCACCGCCTTTGGTCTACCCGATCTCGCGCAGCCTAAAAGGGTAACGTTCGTTCGGCCCCGGCCCGTGGGACCATAATTCCAACCAGGGCTACCCGGTCGCACCCGCGCAAGCTCCGGTGGGCCTCAGCCGCCGCAACCTGCCGTAAGCGAGCCTGGCCCATCACAGGTGGCGCGCCCAACGATAGGGCCCTGACAATCCCACCCCGGCGACAACCCGGGCGGCAAAGCCCAGCAGCCAAAGCTGCCGAAAAAGGTAAGATCCTGCACGGCCTCGCTAAAAAGAAGGCCGCCGCCGTTCCAGCATGCCGAAAGCGATGAGGTCTGGAAATCCCGTTGGTGCTCCAACAGTGCACAACAAGAGCTCCGACCAGGGTGGCTCCGCCGAACCGCAAGAGGCGGCGGAACTGGGCGCCGGGTTGGGCAGTTCAGTTGGCCGCACCTTGACCGAAGCGGAACCAAGACGCTTCGAGCCGGTTAAGCAGCAATTCGCCGTGCCTCGGGGGCGGCGCCTCGGCTTCAGAATGTGGAAATTGGCGGATCCGTAACCGGGTTCGCGTCCAGTTTTGGCGCGCGCCGACGCGGTAGTTTTTTGCGAAAAGTTAAGGCCAGCGGCGGTACTGTTTTCTGCCAAGAATGAAGGTTGCTCTTTCCCGCGTTAAGGCGTCGGCTTCCATGAGTCGCGCCTTTATAGCGGCTGCCCGGGAAAAGTTTTACCCCAACGAACCGCTTCCTCAAAGGCGGCGCCATCGGCGTCATTTTGTTAAAGCGAAATATCGAGTCCCCCGATCAGGTCTCCGCCTTGACGAGCGAGATCAGGGATACGCTTGGCAGCGACGCCTTTATTCTTGCGATCAGGAGGGTGGGCGCGTGCAGCGGCTTGGTCCGCCGCATTGGCGACGCTCCCGCCGCCTTGGCTTCACCGCGCTTACGGCCAGCAGGAGCGAATTTCGACGTCAAATCCGTGCACAATTGATGGCGCCATCTATCGCGGTCGGAATCGACACCATTGCCTTCCCCGCCCGACCTTCCTGTCGGGGCCACAAGTATCGGGATCGTGCCTATGGGGCGGCATCAGCAGCGTCGCGACGCTTGGGGCGGCAGCAGCCGACGGCCTGCGGCGGGCGGCTTCTGCCCATCAGAAACATCTGCCGGGGCGGACGAGCGCTGGCGACAGCCACTGGTTGCCTTTGTCGAGGCGGCACGCGTCTAACGGACGGACCTTCCTTTCGCCGCAAATGATTGCCGGCCGGGGTGACGGCGATGTGGTTATGGGCCTCATCGATCCGGAAAAAACCGGGCACACCCTTCGGCGAAATATTTCAAGGTTTCCGCGATGCCTCGGTTTCGATGGGCTCCTTTTCAGCGATGATTTTCCATGAAAGCGCGGCCATACGCCCGGTGAAAGGCAGCGAAGTTTTAAGGCTGGCGTCGACATGCGCTCCATTGTAAACGGCGCCTCAAGGAGGCGGGGCCGTGGCCCGTTGTCCGGGCCTTCGAGGCAAAGGCTGACGTGTCGCTGCTGCGCGTGCAGCGCGGGTTTTGGGGTCCGCGGGAAACCCCCTTCGATCCTGTGGAAGCAGCCGCTCGGCCGATCGCATCCTTGGCTTGAGCTTAACTAAAACTCAAAGGCAGATCTGCGGAACGACTACATGAGCGTCGCAACAATTCACCGAAGACGATCCGGCGACAAAGAATAGCGGTGACGGTCGAAGTCGACGGGTTCGGGGGCCGCTTGATCTTTGCTTGAGCTTGCGCGACAGAGAAGGTCGACCTCCCAAAAACTCATTCTCGCCTTGCCGAACAATAATTGCTTTCGTAAGGCGGCTCGATTGCGGCTTGAACTTGCGGCTGATTACCTGTGATGGCCGCTTGGCTTGCTTTCCCAAGTCGCGTCTTTGTTGCCACTCCACGCAAGCGCATAGCCCAGCCCGAGTTGGCCGCCGCACTGCCGATCCTTGCGGCGATTGGCTTTCATTCGAGCGCCGCACAACTTTCGATCACGGCCGAAGCTTGGTGCGACTTCGCCTTGCGCGGATCGTTGAGGACGGCCAGATCGCCCAGCGAACCGATTACGTGGAGGCGACATTTTTGATTCCTGTCCGTTTTGTTCGCCAGCAAAGCGTAAAGCCACGTGCGGATTGCCATGCCGCAAAAGCGCTATCTGCACCCTAGAAGCGCGTGAAATCTTGGCCAACTTATGGGCACCGCAGCGGACTGGGAGTTGCCTCGAGTTTCCTTCTCACCCTTGTCGCGCCCGCCGCCGACCCGGTTCGCGCGTCCTCACCTCGGTACGTCGAACGGTGCGAAAAGGCAGATCGCCCGCGCCAGGAGCATGCCTTTGGCCTATTTGGATTCGCAGCAAACATAAAATCGGCTTGAGGGGCGGTCGCACAATTTGGTTGGTCGGCGCATAGACGGGAACTGCTCAATCTCTTTTCCAGACGGAGCCGCCCGGCTCGCCACCAGCGACCTGCGTGCGAATCCGAATGATCGAGGCGTTGCTGTTCGCGGCCAAAAGAACCAGTTCTTGAGCGCGTTCTCCCAAAGGTTAACCCGGTATCGGCTCGACACAGTATGGAACGCTTGAGGCCAGGATTACGCGACGCGCGGCGTCAATCTGGTTCGGGCAGGTTCGATTGGCTGTTTCGCAGGGCCCTGATTGGCATGGTTTTTCCCCCGCCGGCGCGAACAGCGCAAACCCTCGCGCGCCGCCATGGAAGTGCTCGCGATCTCGCTTTCCACCACCCACAACCCGCGCCGAAATGAGGAAATTCGAGGTATGCGGTCGCAAAGGGACGGTGGACCTCTGATTGAGACGGCTGGATCAGGCCGCGTGGCCGTCGCAGGACGCCGGTCGCCCCAGACCTTTGCCACCACGATCCTTTCTTCTCCTTCGGTTTCGAAACGCTGGCCGCCTTCCGGGCGCCGAGGAACTTCGTGAAGCCGGCTTTTTTTGATGCCGTATCGAACCGTTTGGCCCTGCCGCCTCAGTTCGCGGGCGGGACGACTCGAAATCCGTGACGGAGCGAGTCGTTTAGACTAGAGCCTCTTGATGGCTTACCACGAAGGAGACGTCGGGTGGTTCGGCCAAGATCCGAGCGACAGCGAACCAGGTACGGACGCATTAGTTGCTTTGTCAAAGCGCGGTCGCGTGGCTCGATAAGCGTTCCCCGGGTTCCTCGCCTTTTTTTCGCGTCGGTGGACGAAATAAGTCTCTTGGCGGTCCTCCCCGACCGAACGAGGAGCAAAAACCGATGGGCAGCTGTCCCGACCCTGGATCATTGTCGGAGCCGTTTCTGCGCTGTTTTCGGCGGCAAGAACAAAATCACGACGTGAGGGCGACGTCGTAAGGGCATCAAGAGCTTCAAAAAGGGCTTACGAAGACGACGAGGTAAGGCGCCGCCGTCGCGCGGGGCCCAAACCCCGCCCCTCGTCATTACCCCCCTAGCAAGCCAGCCTTACCCAACAGCCTTCCGTCATCACCCAGGCGGGAGACGCGAGAAAAAGGGGCTAAACCGAAGCGACGCGTCCATGTTCATTTCGATCCGGCAAAATCTATCGTCGGCGTCATTGCCTTTCTTATTCCCCCAAAGACTTCCGCGGGGCTTCGGCAGGCTGGGCAGTTTGTTTGGTCGGATGCGGCGCATGGCACGGATTTCCAAGGCCATTCATGGATGCCATGCGCGGGGGAAAAAAATTTTTGGCCGACCTAACGAGAAGCGCAAAAGCTCTCCGACCGGCTGCACACAAGCGGTCTCGACAGCCTCCCCATTGGACGCGACATGTCCGGCCCTTCACCGCACTGGAATGGGGGCGCCTCTTTTGGGGGCACCGACCAACGTCGAAGCGGAGCCTAATCCCGTTAGCTGCCGACGCTTGCTGCGCCGAACGGAAGTGCGTCCCAAAAACAATTTTGACGCGAACGCGGCAGCCTTGCCGTGCCCCGCGAAAACGCTAGGCGCCAGACCCGAAAGCCCCGCCTAATCCGATGGATTTGAGGCGTCCCCAAAGCGCCGCCATGGATCATCTACGAGCTTCGCTCGAGGGATCAAGGCGCCGCGGCCTTTATTTCAGTTTTCGTATTTCTTCTTGCAAAAATACTCAATCTCTCGTTCTCCCGTATCAACAGTCGCCCGGAAAGATGCACGTCTGATCTACACGGCCCGCAAGAGTTTTTTTCACGCAAATTCGCGTGGCGTTTTTTTCCGCGCGTTTCTTGCCTTCCGGTGATTTCACCGATCTATGCCTTTGTTGACCAGGGGCCTTTTACCCCGCCAGAACGTAGCGCTTTTCGGCCTATTTGTTCGCGACCCATCTTTTTCAGATAGCGGGCTGCTCTTATTTTGTCGTGATGCCGAACCTGCTGCATTTCTTCTGGGAATGGAGGGCAGTCCAAAGAACCTGGTCGGCCCAAATCGAACTATTGCCGCGGGGGCAGCGAATATTTGTCCCTCTAATGACCCTTTTCTTGGCCTTCGGGTGATGTTTCAGTTGCCTGTGTGCTCAACTTCGGCAGATCGGCATCGTCGACGCGGCATTCCTACGATCAAAGAGGCATCGCCATCGTTTCGTTTCGCGCTCGGCTTCTCACGCCACCCGATGCTTTTTTTTCCCCTGTGGCCGCCCGCGGTCCCGGCTTTTGGCTTTACGAAGGCGCGATCTTTCTGTGTCCATCATTGAGAACCGGCGACGCAGGGATGAATTGCTCGTCCATTGAATAAGCGGCGTCGGGGGCCAAATAACTACCGTTCGCGGCTTTGGTCACATAGACCGCAGCGTTTTTACCCGGCGCAGACCGGATCGACCTTGCGCCAGACCAGACGGAGTTCTCCCATTTTGCCGGTTCCGAGATCGGCCACCTCATCGAGCAACGGTGATCAGGCCGTCTCGCGCTTCCAACGCTCGTTCAAGCAGGTGGGTCGATCACCATCCGCTGACGGGGTCCCGCAAACCCGGGAGGACTACCCCGCCCGAACGAATGGCCGTGTATGCGTCGGCTCGAGTCGGTTTTACCACGCGCCAAGGTGTGCCCGCCTCGAACCAGAACTGCTTCGATATTTAAACTCAGGGAAGGCCGCGATCTTGTGATTTTGCAAGCGAGCCGCCATTGCGGATAGCCCAAACATAGGTGCTGGGGCCGCCATGTTTCCGTTGCAAGTCACCGTCCATCGGTTTCAGCAGAAATGGTCGAAACGCAAAGGAGAAGCTCTGCCGGTTCGCATCCCTGTTGAGGGTAAACAAGTTTCAAAACTCGTGTCCTTCCCGACACCAAGGAAGTGCCCGCCTTTGGACTTACGCAAACCCAATCAGGTCGGTTGGCAGGTCGTTTGTGCCGTTTGTCTCGAGGCCAGGTGAAATCAGCTCATGCATGCTCGGAGCAGCGCGTTGTCGATTGCAGGCCGTTCGCCGCCAGTGAAAAACAATAGCGCGCACCCTCCGGCACCCTTTCCACTCTCCGCAATGCTGTTGGCGAGATCTGCCGCTCCCAAACTTGGCCGCCACCCTCCCGCCGTGGCCGCGGAAATCAGTGTCGCAAAAACGGCAAACCGCGCTTGGGCGATCGCCTTCCAAGCCCGACCAAAGAAGCAACCCGCGAAACGGCAAAAACAGGGCCCCCGCCCCGCCCGGCCGGGCACCTTCGCCTTGCAAGGTTTAGAAGATTTCTTTGACCGCGTAGGTCCCCCGCATTGCCCCCCCCGATTCCCCTCTACATCGAGGAGATGGGCAAGCAGGATCGGCTCCGTCAACCGCGCATTATCTCTTGTCCGACGCCAAAGCAGCTTCGACTGGTCTTGATTGCGCCAGCCTGCGGCAGGCAGCCCCGCATGATGGCTGAGTTGGCTTTTCGATAATTGACCGGTATTCTGCGCGCACCAGGGAGGCGATTTCGACGCGTTCCAATTCGTCAAACGACGCACCATGCGAGTGCTTTTTCGATCTTGACGGGTCCGGCGGCCGTTGGATGCCGAGGTTGGCTTCGGGGAGGGAATAAAGCGCGCCTACAGGTTGTTGGGTCCGGGCGGCAGAAAAGCTTGCTATCGAGCCTTGCTGAAAATTCTTCTTCGGGTCGTGGTGTAGGTGGGTGAGGAGCGAAACCGCGGACCTGGTAGGAACCGTGGGGAGGGATTCACATGCCGTCGTCGCCGGATAGGCGACAACGGGGGTCGCCTTGAGGATCGAAGGCCATGACTTGACCCGCCCCTTGTCGACGTCCGACCGGGCATTGTCGCGACGTCGGCGCCATCGATATTTGCAACAATGATGAGTTGCCGGCGATTGAACGTCCACCTTGGATTAGTGGCGGGAGGAACTTGCGGCCATGTAAACGCTCGCCGAACATTTCTTTCGGCCGAACGATCCAAGACGGGCATTTTCGCCGCTCCATAGTCGGGCGAAAGGTCCCGATAAAAGGGGCCCGACCACGTCGTGGTCGGTGATGGTGTGGGCACCAGCACGGGGCGGCATCGTCGCCACCCAACTCGTCCCAACGCGGCGCGTGAGCTTTCCACGACGGCAGGTTGCGGAGCCCTTGAAGCTTTGAACCGCTTTGGTGAATTGCTTCCATACCGGCCATAATGACGCCCGGGGGCTATTGCGATCCAGCAAGATCTCGGCTTTGAGGACCACGGGATCAAAGCTTCCGTGCTGGTTGGGGGCAGCGAGTGCAAGGAATTGATTTCGCGGGGCCGTTTGGGCGAATTTCCGGTTTTTGGAAACTTGTTTGGGTCCCGTTGCGCCTTGCACTTGCCCGGCGGCCAGCCGCCCCGTTCAGAATTTGCAATGTTGCGGGCGAGAAACTGCCGGATTGGGCTCGCGTCGCCGACCCCTTACCGGCGGAACCGCTTTCGGCCGAGAAAGCGGACCGCAAAGGCTCCCCCAAAAATGCAAGGCGCAGCCACTCAAACCTTGGCAAAACACCAAACTCGCCGGTGACCTCGATCCGCGGAGATTGTTCCAAGTTCGTTGACCAAACTGAAGCTTGCATGGCCTCAGACCTTCTTAGGTGAGCTTTCGAGAAAAAGGAACCGCCCAATGGCAACCTGCACCCGTTTTGATCCTGCAATGCTTCAGATCGTCTGGATCAATCTTCTTCTATCCGGCCGGGGGACAATGCCGTTGTGATTGCTTTTGGGTGCCAATCGGATCAGCGCCAGAAAGATCGCGATCGCATTCGCCGCCGGGGGGCGGTTTTTTTTGCGCGTGGTTTAATTTCTTTGCTGGCCTGCTGGGATCCCTATGTCAAATCCTGGCGGCTTCTGCTTTTTGGGTCGCATCGATCTTCTCCGGAACAGCGGGAAAAAGGGGGGTCCGGTGCCGACTCGATTGTCAAAGTGGTGCGGACGATCACATCGCCGTGCTCTGAGTCGTTGGACAAGGTGGTCGCGACGCAGCCCAGCTGGAATTCGATGCGCTATCGATTCGGCATCGCCTTTTAGTGCCGTCTTGTTTTTGGGTCGACCTTATCCTCGGTTCTACGGCCGCGCCTTTTGTTGGTTTTGCGGGCGCGGGGGTGCTTGGATGGGTTGCGGCACCATGATCGCCGAAGACTGCCGTACGCGTGTGCTTGCATCGGCACCAGATCTGGTCAGTCAGCTGTTGGCCTTCGCGTCGGCATTGTGCTATTGTTTGCAGCCGGGATTGGCTGTTCAAGCGACGCACGCGATCTCGCGCGAGTCGAGACGGCTTAGTCGGGTGGCTGCTTTGAGCACTGCCGCTTTCGCGACATGTTCGTCTGTTTTGGGTCGGAGCCGGCCGGAAGAGCCTTCTGGGGGGCGAGGGGGTCCGCTCGTTTCAAGCGGTGGAAGGAAAGGCATGGGTGCAGGCTTGAAGGGGGGGCGGTGGCCGCGCTCGCGGCGGCAAGCGTTTGCCTGTGGTTGCCCATCCGGTTGCGTTACCGACAAGGTTTCCGGAAGTGACCCTTCCGTTGGCGACGTGTTTTGCGACGGCTGAACCCCAGGCGGCGCGCCGCGTCCCGCTGTTTGTCGTTCGACCCGAAAGGGCGAGGAAAAGAGGCGGAACGAGCTTTCCGATGGTGTCCCCGATCCCTTCAATGCCCCGTTCCGCCCGGCCCATGTCGCGGACAAATCGAGCGGCGCGGTTTGGGCGCAATAACCCAGAAAACACTTCACCGGGCCGCAAACCGATCCTGACGACAGCGAGTTCAAAGCGGAGGTGGCGTCTCATCTTTCAGGCGCATCGCTCCAACGCGAGTTCTTGTCTACTTTTTCACGGTTTCAAAAAATACTACGACGAAGCCTTTCCGTCTTGCCCAAATTCGCACCGACGGGCGCTTTGGCGGCGTTCGGTTCTTTCACGTGGCCACTGCCGGCGCCTCTTCGATTATGAGGCGGCAAAGGAAAGCGCGTGCTTCGCGGGAGCACTGGCTCAGACCCTGATCACCTGTCCAACGTGCCGATGCGGGGCATCCACATCCTGGCGCATCCCTTGGGAGTGGCTGCCATGGAAGCGCGCGCAAGTGCGATTGCCGGCAAGCCCGATTCGGCGGCAAACTCGCGACGTGATGTGGCGGCTCCCGCATCGACGTCAGCGTGTTCCGCAACCAGATCGCGAAGCTGGACGCATGCTGTCTCGTTTGATCTCGGCGAAGTCGACCCCTCCCCATATCCGCGACGGTCGCAGGGACCGTCCCCGGGTCGTTCGCTCAACCCCAAGAACCCTGAAGAAAGGCGGTGCTCATCACTTGGCGGCAGTTTACGTCTTGCAGGCGACGAGACGACCCGACGGTCCATGGCAATCGACCGCTCCCGACGTGGTGCGCCGGATTGGCGCAACCATTGGGGAAAAAGGGTCGAGACGCGAATGGCTGCCTTTCGGGAGCGACCGGTCGACGACCGCATCAACGGCGCGTCCTTTCCCGCAATCAACGCTGCCGCAATCCCGGCGCCGACCGGGAGCGGCACCGTCACTGGTTCGGCACCACCGGAGCAGGGTGCGCCGCGGGACAGGGGCCCCCAGCTCTGGCGCGGCGGCCAGTCCGACCGCGCAACTTAGCCAAATCGCGCAACTGCAAACGAGCACGCTCGGGCCGCCATAGCTGTGGCAAGCAGCGATCCCGCAAAATGCATGCCTCGCCGCGTTTTCGACCGCGCGTCCAAGGGGTCGAAGCCGAACGGAACGCCCATGCCATCGAGTTCGCCACCGGTTCATCGAATGCAAAGGACTGATCCTTCCCGACGACCGATGCTTCCACAGCCGATGCGCCGGAAAGGCAAACACCGGTCTGGGCTCCGGAACCGAACGGGCCCGCTTTTCCAGTTCGGCGGCAGCTCAAAGGTCCCGCCCGTGCACTCAAAAGGGCGCATCGACTTGAGAGCCCGCATCCTGCCCTTCAGGCTTTCGGACCGGAGCCTTCGCCATGAAGCCGCGAAACGCCGGAAGTCCGCCCTCCCCAAGCGTGACACCCCCGCCATGCTGGCCACCGCCTTTCAATACCCCGCCTGAACGGCAAGTCGGACTGGGGGGCCAAGGTCGACCCCAGGGATCGATCGGCCTGGCCGGTCCCCTTCTCCAGTCGGGTTGGAGAGCGATGGCGAACGCCGGCAGCCGAAAAGGGTCGCGAAGCCGGCCGCAATGATCCGCCCATTCCAGGATCCAATTCGTCAGCCGACGACGATTGCAGCCAGGGCGCACTTCCGCCGATTTGTTTAAGGCTTCAGTTCAGCCTTCGGCAGCGTCGCGGTTTTCGAGCGCTTGCCGATTGCGGTTGAGCTCATCGAGCTGCGCCGCAATCACGGTGCCTCGTCCTCGTCGGTAAGGCAGAGCGGCGAGCACCAAGGCGGGGGTCCCCGATGCGGCCGCCACTTTATCCTTGGTCCGACCAAAAACCCAATGGTAGGGCGTTGGCGGGCCGTCGGCGGCAGCGACGTCGAGCAACGGCATGCCATCGCTGGCGCACCGCATGACCGCAAGCCCTTTCTTTACAAAGGCACGGTTGAGCCCGGCAATGGCGCCACATCGGCCACTGTCGCGAGCGCAACCAAGTCGAGGAGCCAAGAAGGTCCACATCGGGGCAAAAAGGATTCACGCGCGCTTCCGTAATTCGGACGCAAGGCAACCAGGACCTGAAGACGACCCCCCGGGGCCCCGCATAGGGCCTTCGGAAAGATCGCTTGGCGGTTCGGGTTGACCACCAGAGCGGCCGCAGCGTTTCCGGCGCCTGGTGATATCAAAACAATCGGCGCGAGGCCGAGCGTCCCCCCCGGCATGGGCTTCGCTTTTGGTACCGCAAATCGGTGCAACAAAAGCTGTGCGCCTTTTAGCCTTAGACCCTGACGGCCATCGACGTTCGGGCCATAGCCCTCGAACAATCGGTCGGGGAAAAATGCTGGCCGGCGTTCCGAACGCGGAAAGAAAACAGGGCGACACGCGCCGACGCGGCACCTCGCGTTAGTCCCAGGATTGCGACCTGCCGATATCCCCGATCGTCCGCCAAACGTTCAACGGCCAGCCTCTTCGGCCAGGACGTGAGGGTCAGGATGGACGGGACAGCCGGATCGGATAGGCGCGAGACGATCGGGCGGACGCCCGTCTCGAGCAAGCGGGACGGATTCCCCAACACCGGGAGCCTGCGCGGCTGGGTGGCGCGTGCTTCCCCTGGGTCCAATCGAAAAGCCGGGACGTCCCCCAAATGACGCTCCACACGAGCGCAAACGAGACCGGCCAGAATTGCCCTCTCACGAATGTGGTCTTCGCGCTCGTACGGATCACCTAAGGCGGGGGCCCGGGGGGAAATTGCCGCCACTTCGACGGCGGCTGGCGTCGCGGATCCGCGCTCAGTGGTGGCAGGGTGATCACGTCAGGGCAACCGGCCGACCGGCCAATGAATTTTGATGTCCCGGACGCCGGCGCTGGAAATGCTTTCAGCGAATCCCACGTTTCGCCATCAACATCGCAACAAAGCAGCAGCGCCCGGCCGATCGTAAAGCGACAAGCGAATAATCCGCCCTCGTCGTTCGATCACGCCGATCGACGGTAGAGTTGGGTTGCCGTAGGCCAAATCAGGTCGCCTGCGCCGGGGCAACACGACG
>JAMXBC010000607.1:0-16820 GCA_024138005.1 Lumnitzera racemosa | reverse complement strand
GGGATATAATCAGCACTCACTTTTTCTTCATCATGATATCCTAAATGTCTAATTTTTCCTTAATTGCTTTATATACTTTGCCAGAATTTCTTTTAGCTTTTTTTGAATTCATTTCATAATAGTTTATCATAGCCTTCTCATGTGTAGAGAAGAATTTTGTATATGTGGTTCTCTAGAAATTTAATGACTTGCATCATATATACACCTATTCTATCGATACCTTCATAAATTCTCCGATTTTAGATTATCATTTAAGCTATAGATTTATAAATTCTCAATAAACTTTAGTAAATGTACCTTGGTCCTTCATTACCTTCTACAAAACATCAGGAACTTTAGACTCATATGGTTCTTTAGGGAATGGTTTGTGACTACGCACTGATGTTAAGGATCTTGAAGTCTAACACTTATGAAAGACTTAACTTGCAATTTCAAGTACTCATTGAAGTTCTCCTTTATTATGACTAAAGTCTTTTGAGTGAAGACAACAACTTCAGTTAGAATGGAAGGATTTAATCGTCTAGCGAATCCATTGAGTAATGCTTGAAGCACTTTAAGAAAAGGAGGAAAAATCACCAGTTTGACTTCTTGCATTCCTAGTTTTTCAATATCACATTTCATTGGAAAATAATTGTTGGTGTGGGACCTTGATTGTCCTTCTCTTTAAGTGGATGAGGAGTATAATTATTGGTATTAGAAGTAAGGATTTTATCTTGAATATTGTCACGCCCCGAAGCGGCAGAGTCGTAACAGCCCCGCCGTGTAAACCACCCTAAGATAGAAGTTGGCCTCAACAACCGCTATCCTAGACCTGATCTACACAAGGCGTCCACAACTAACCCGCTTTGAAGTAGACAATTTGTAATTTAAATAAATCATTTACCTATAAATGTGAGGAATTATATATATATGTTATCATTCAATTATTGCAGTTAAAGTTTACAACATTTCTCCGTAATATATTCCCTAGTTGTTACATTATTCAAAATGGAAAGTAATTCTAGAATAAAAACTTAAACCTTAAAATATGTGTTTATTCTTCACATGTTTTTTTCTCACTCTCCAGGATCCAGCAGTTGCTAGCTTCATAGTAGTTGTTGCCGCTTCTTAGCCAGCACCTGCACGATGTCTATAGGGATGTGAGCAACCACAGCTCAGTAAGTTAGGACGGAGGACTTAAAACTATACCATACACACAACAAGGTTTTCAATCATTTATTAGTTGCAATGCATGTGTAAGCAAATGCCATCGCACGAAGCTGTCCGGCCCGTCGTGAGATTAGAGAAATTGCGCCCGCTCTAATCCGGGTTGAGGAGTTACCGTTAATGCAACAGCTCACGACCAAACCCAGGCTTGTGTAATGGAGACCTTGCTCCTCCCGCGACTACCTTCGAACCACTGTCTTCATCCCCGCCGCGGACCTCCTCTCCTGTCACTTAGTTCGACTGAGGATGAAGAAGGGACCATTTTGCAATCCTGCGCTATCCCTTCCGAAGGGGTCGGTATTTGGCCGGAGAGTCCTAAATCCCCTAACGGTTGCCATGCATGTTCGATTATAATTACTGGTCGTATATTTGATTAAGTCCAATTTAGGGTGATCAATCATTACATACAATTCATACAATATGCGCCAAGGCAACAAACATAATCATAGCATCACCCATAATCAAGCACATGCACGCATTCAACTATCTAACAAGCACAATCAAGCATAATCTTAAGCCTCCAAAATACAGCAGCGTATTAATCCCAACTTACCTCGACTCCTCACTCGCTCACTCGAGGTCCGATTTGCTCAAGCCATCGCCGGTTATCCCTATAACACGAACGTGGTTTCAGCTTTTCATATAATTGTTATAGGTTCGTTTATCCTATAATGCTTCTTGTTAGGTTTTGTTTAAGGTTTAATATGCCCAATTATCTAGGTATTAAGTTTTTTACAATTATTCTAGGTTTGGGGTTAGGTTCAGGTTCGGTTTTCGCATCGATTTCTAAACCAGGTTTTTAGTTCGATTTTTAAGTAGCGTTTTATATTCCAACCCTAGAAATTAGTTTCAACCCATAATGTGAAATTAATCACATTATTTCCCGATAACCTAAATACCATCACTATCCTTTGTCAGTGTTTATTTTACTCGTACACTTAAATCCATATCAGTGTACCGAATTCACTCCTAATGTGATAAATTTTTACATTTTTCATATAATTCCATAAATTCAAGTTTCCTATCAGATTTATTGTGCATTTTTATTATCTCAAAATACAATTTTTATTATAATATTTTCTATTTATTAATATTTTCAATAATTACACATTATGCATTATTGCATATTATGCACATAATGCATTTCTAATATTTCTATTACCCTAATTACCATTTCTAAACACCAATTATTATTTCAAAATGTCTAAATCCATCCTCAATCAGATTTTTACTCCAAATTTCCCTAATTACAAAATTAACTGTTTATTTCCTATTACTTATTTATTACATAATTAACCTAATAATTACATCTAACACCCTAAATGCTATAAGGATCATACTCCATCAGATCTTAACATCCTAAAACATGTAATTATTCACTAAATCAGAAATTAATCATTTAATTACATAATTAACCCTAAATTACCCATTTTATGCCTCTTTTTAGAGCCTAAAAATTATCTAAAAATTAAAAAATTAATTTTTGAAAAAGGGCTTCATAGCACTGTTCTATGTCACATGAGCATCCTACAGAAAAATTTTGAGCCCCAAACTACATCCCTAAGCCTATTTAATTTCCGGTTTAATCATACTCGGTTTTGAACAATTTGTTAAGGACCCTATATTTCCAGAAATAATTAAACTAAATCAACATTTTTCCCTAAATCTACATACAATAAAACCTAAGAATAACAAGTTTCATAATTTTCTGGGCAAAATAACTAATTTTACAAAATTTTACAAGATTCGGGCTGGAAATTGGACTCACCCGGTTTGGGTGGCTCCGGCCACCTAGGGCCGCCGTGGGGTTGTCGGACGGCCTAGGCGCTGCACTACCGTGTGGTGGTGGTGGCCGTCCACTCCCAGCTCCTCGTTTGGTGTGGTTTCCCTTTAAAACCTCTAACTGCACAGTTTTTCTATTTTTTTTTATTTTCTGGATTTTCTCTCGAATTTCAACTCTCTCTAATTTTATCTGATTTTTATCTGTCTAAATGTGCTTCTGAATTTTTCTTGCTATTTATAGACGAATTTTGTAATTATTATGCATTAATTTGATGGGATTTTGCCCCATTTCCTTGATTTTAAGCTTTTAATTTGTCAAATTCTTATTGGTTAATTTTTATTTTGCAGCTTTGGACCTGCCACGACCTTATCTTGCATCAGCTTATCCTCTTCTGATTTTTTCTGATTTTTTTATAATTATTTTGTATTTTCTTTAATTATTTACTTAGTTTTCGGCCAATTTTAGTAATTACGCGTATTTTTATCTACACGTAAATACATGTAGGGTACACGTGAATATTCCTAGATATTATTTTGGTCATTCTAAAATTTTTAGTATACATATAATCTATCTCTAATAATCTATTAGTTATTATATTATACTTTTTGCCTTTTTGGTAATTAGCAGCTATTATGCTTAAAATTTGAAAATTTTATAATCTCCTATTTTACTACTTATTTTCTTAAATTTAAGTTTACAGGGTCATTTTTACTGGTATCTTGTTAAATAGTTTATAATTTGGGTGTGATCGGATCCTTTAGCCGATCGCCCTAAACCTTGGGTTCTAAGTTCAATCTTACGGTTATTTGGCTGAACTTTGGGGCTTACAAATATTTAACTATTTCTTTATTTTTCGATTGCTTGGAAGGGACAAAAGAAACATCTTGCTTCAACAATCTTGATCTATGCTGAACTTTTTTGTAGGATTCAAACCTTGAGTTTTTTTGGGCAATGCTTCATAGTGCAGTGACAGTAGGATTAGGAGGAATAATACTTTATTAAGCAATAATAATAGCTTCTGTCACAAGGATTAGCTGGTTAAACATGGTAAGAGAGGCTTATGCATTCTCTTGTATGTTTTACAACATTCATGCAATAGTAAGAAGGTCTCTTTGATTGTATTTGGGTTAACTTAGATGTTGTTTTCTTACACTATTGTATTTAGCCTAGAGATCTCTAGGTTGGTTTTAGGCTCTAAAGAACTACCTTTAGCTTGATCACTCATCTTTTTTCATTAAAATGTCATTTGTTCATTTTCACTTTCTTTCTTAGTCGAGTTATGAAAATATAGATGTATATATTTGCTAGGTGAGTGTCCACTTTGTATGCTTCATGTGACAAGAGATGAATGTTGTGACTTAGAGTGACATGTTGATTAGGATGAGATAGAGAGGGATAAGAGAGAGCAAACAAGCAATCTTAGGGAGCCTGCACATTGGTTTGACATTTGGAGGATCTCTAAAGTAGTAGAAACTTAAATTTAAGAAGCTTTCATCAATAATTTCATCTAATATCTAAGAACATCATTAGATAACTTTGATGATCAATGGAAAAGATTAATACAGCTTTCCAAAGCCATTGATAGGCTTTTAGAAGGGATGTGTACACATTGAAGTGTCTTTCAAGATTCCTAATATATATGAGTACCTTAGAAAGGTAAATACCACACAAGTAATCTCAATAGATGATATTTTGGTTTATCAAGTAAATCATCACAAAATATAGTTTTAACATTTGAATCTTATTATTAATCCAAATAACCAGTCCAAATTACATTAGGTTTTTTAATATGTTTGCAATTTGACCCTCAACAATAGTCCATACAATACTGGGAAAAAGAAAATCCATTTCTTAAGTAAATACTCCCTTTCCTGTTTTTCGTAAGATATATAATTAGTTTTGAATAATATGATTTTTTTATAAAATATTTAATAATTGACTAGGATGTTATTCTACATGACATAAATAAAATATAATCATTTACTACATATAAGAAACTCTTTGAGTCTAGGAAAATTACCCATTCATCATCCTTTTCTGTAATATGAATTTTCATTCTATTTTATTTATTTTAAATAAATCTTCTCTCTTTTTTTCTTCGAAATAAGGCACACACACATATATATATATATATATATATAATTAAAATTCCTAGGAAAGATATAATTAGCTCGTTAATTCATGGCACATTTTGGTAAAAACACCTCGTAATTAAATTTCCACCCATCTTTACATCAAAATGTTTCAATTTTAACCCCAAAAAAAGGAAAGAGAAAAAAAAAAGATATACGCCACCTTTTTGTGATCTTTTTTTCCTTTTTAGATAATTCGCTCTCTTTTTACCTCTTCTATTTTCTCACCAAGTTTCCTACGTACCAAACAAACTTCTCTGAAGCTTCCAAAATCAACCCATAATTGATCCAGACACACGCAAAAATGGGTACTTCTCCATTCGTTTATTCGTTTCCGTATTCGCATGTATTTTTATCCTTTGATTATCTATATTTCTTATATTTCACATACCTATGCATGCATGTACGGTTATATATACATGTAATTTAATCGTTATAACTGTTTTGGTTATGGTTTTTTGGATTAGTTATTACTTTATTATTGTTAATGTATTCAGTTTTTGGTTTTTGTTCCGTTTTGCATGCAATGTGATCTTAACGTTAATGTTTATCTATGTCAAATGTATGACAATTGCGGTACATTAGAAAGATACAAATATGGATGCTTTTTTCTTTCTTAAATTTGATAATTTTAGGAAAGATTGAATCTTCGATCGGTTTGCATTTCATTGATCGAAAATTTAATAAGAGAAGAGGCCTATGTCTCAATTTCCATATAAGAAAGAAATTTGCAATGGCTTGAAGTGGTGTAAATTTGGAGTTGATTATCGTTTAGATTAAAACAAAATGTTCTGGTCTTTCGGGCAAGATGACATTCTTATTTCTCTGTGATCGAACCGCTTAAAAAGCTCATGGAAATCTGGCAGGATGATGGCACCGCATTTGGCTTGGTTTCTATAGTTGCAGTGAATGATCTAAATGGAGTTTTCTTTTCTTTTCTTTTTTTAAATTATTCTTTTTTTTTTTTCAATGGAGGTGGAAAACCTCTTAACAAACCTTTAAATTATGCTATTTGTAACTGTTAAATAATAGGCTATTGACTGAAAGTGCAGCACTAATTAGTCGTGCTAATGGGTTGAAGGTGGTGGAAGGTGACAGTAGCAGAACACTATGAGGAAAATTGTTTTCCTCATCTATGTGGTCATCTTCTGCATTAGTTAATCTCAATCTTTGGCTTTGCATTGCTAGCCTACCATAAAAAAACTACCAGTTGTTTATCTACCGGTTTTACTACTGAAGTGCAACAAACATCAAATAATATTGGAAAAACATTTCTTGTGAAACAAATGGACTCTCAGATTTCCTTTGAAACGGTTAATCGAGCATATAAAGTTGTAACACCATGTTGGATGATAAATGTGAAGTCTCTGGCTCAGCTGGTATAGATGGTCTGCCTTTGATCAAAACGGATTCTGGCTGATATAAGGAGATAATACCGGCACTTGATGGAAAAATTCCATCTTTTAGGGTGCATTTCTCTGGCATGAAAAAATTTCTGTTTCTTTTTAACATTTTGTATGCTCCAGTTTTCTGAATGCTGAATATCATAGTAGTAAATAGAGAATGTTGATATTAGCTGTTGGTGGCCAGTAGCTTAAGAGCTGGTAGGAGGTAGCAGAACTAGTTGTTGGCAGCTGATAACGGTTGATGTTTGTGTGAAAATATTGAAAATTAGACAGAATGCTTGCATCAACAATGTGTTTTTTCGTTTTCCTTTTTTTTTTTTTCCTGAAACTGTAAAAATACTTCATGAAACAAAGAGATACTTAAGGAAACTGGGAAATAAGGAGCTCTAGGTGGCTGTTATGTGGATTCATATGGTTGAAAGAAAATATTTTGAGAAGTTGGTTAAATTTCTGCGGAGAAGTGGAGTTGCCAGCCCAATTGTATCATTTGAAGGGTCTTTATTTTTTGAAAAACATTTGTTTAGTGTAGATAACTGTACTTTCTCACCTGCTCTATCTTTGAATCCTCAAGTTTCACTTGATGTGTAGTGCCAAATGTATGTTTTCATTGCTAATGCACGTCTACTTCTCAGATAAGAAGAGCGAATGCTGTTCCACTCAACTCATTGATGGAGATGGTGCATTCAATGTTGGTGGCCTTGAAAGTTTCATCAAGGAGGTTAGATTGGGGGAATGTGGCTTGTCATATGCCGTAGTCTCCATCATGGGCCCTCAAAGCAGCGGTAAGTCGCTTCTTTTGTTGGTCTAGGCTCTCTTCATTTGTTTTATGGATAGAGATATATTATAGAGGAAGTGCAACCTTTTTACCATCACCGTTCTTGAGATGGAAGAAGGTTATTCTGGAGCATAGTTGCTCTTCTTTTGTCATTTTAATTTTTTAATGTGTTACTATCAAATTATTTTAGACTTCATTCAGTTTTATTGGCATTCTGTAACATTCAATTGATCTTGTATTTAATTGTCCATATAACGTAGGAAATCAACCTTGTTGAGACACATCTCTAATTTCAGATCGTCATTGTGACAGGGAAGAGTACACTATTAAATCATTTATTTGGAACCAACTTCAAGGAGATGGATGCCTTTAGAGGAAGGCATGTCTTAGCATTTAGTTACTTTCGGATCATTTTTGTTGTGATGCAAGAATCAGAAAGTTTGACTTAATGTTTTTCTTTCTCAGTCACAAACAACAAAAGGTATTTGGTTGGCAAGATGTTCTGGGATTGAACCTTGTACTCTTGTAATGGATTTGGAGGGTACCGATGGAAGAGAAAGAGGAGAGAGTTTTCCTACCAACCTTTTCCCTCTGTAGAAAGGGCATAGAAATGTGAATTTTAAGACCTCTGTCTCTCTTCCTTCCTTCCTTCCTTTCTTTCTTTCTTTTTTTTCCTTTTTCAAGTTGCTGGGAGTTGCAAACACTTCTGTTTCTACTTGTATTTTTGTAGAACTAACTATGCATGACAAGTAAGCAACAGAGAGAATATACCTAGTCTGTTCCTGTTGAATCTGGCTTAGTTTCTTACAAATATAGCTTGAGAAAACAAACAGAATTAGAATTATCTTCTTTTCTCTAAACAAAGAAAAAGGAATAAAATAAATGATCTTCTTTTGGCAACATGATATCACAGTTCAATAACAAAGAATTTAAAAGATTCATGTTGTATATCTCCTTGTGAAAGAAAGCTTAATCTTTTGTCATTGCTTAGATTAAATTTCGGACTACCTTTTCCCCTTAAAAGACAAGATTCTTGCTTGCTGATACAGCCTCCTGATTGGCCTTTATTTTACTTTCAGGATGATACTGCATTTGAAAAGCAGAGTGCTCTTTTCGCTCTTGCTGTCTCAGACATTGTGCTTATAAATATGTAAGCACTTTAGGATGGCACTGGTTGACAATGCCTTGTCAGGTTGTGCATCTACTAACAGGATCTTTCCGTCCTTATATTTAGGTGGTGTCATGATATTGGTCGTGAGCAAGCTGCAAATAAACCTCTTCTAAAAACTGTTTTCCAGGTACTTGCGTTTGATTTGTCTTAAAGCAAGTCATGTTGTTTGGAGATTGCGAGAGCTATAATTCATTTGTTCATTCTGGTTGCAGGTCATGATGCGATTGTTTAGTCCTCGAAAGACAACTTTGATGTTTGCCCATACGTGATAAAACAAGGGTACATGTTTCTCCAACTCAGTGTGTCATGCTTGTAGATAGGGGGGCCATTAGTTTGGATATTCTTTCATTTGATATATGTTGCTTCTTCATTTCCAGTTCAAGTTGTCAGTAAAGCTTTTCATATTTTGCAGACTCCTCTGGAAAATTTGGAACCTGTTCTTCGAGAAGATATTCAGAGGCAAGGAATTTGTTGCTTTATTCTCCATGATTGTTCAAATATTAAATAGATTGATCTGTTTTGTTCACCATATTTTCTCTGCTGTTTGGTTGCAGATAATGGGATTCTGTTCCTAAACCACAAGCACATAGTGAAACTCCCCTTAGTGAATTTTTTAATGTATGCATCTGATCTACACTCTCGATTGTTGAGTGCTCCGAGTGTTTTCTTTAATATCTCTTTAATTCTGCAGGTTGAAGTTGTTGCTCTTTCTAGTTATGAAGAGAAGGAAGAACAATTTAAGGAGCAGGTACAGACCATGTGGAATTCACCATCTTTTTCTGTTTGCACTCTAATATTAGGATGTCTATATCTTATTTACTGAGGTTCCAATAAAAGGTGATCGACAAAACTTAAAACTTCCTTTATAAGCTTATGAATCATGGAATCTGAAATAGCATAATGTTTAACTGGGTTTATATTGCCTCTACAAGTGCATGCATTGAGAATAATGTATAATTTTCTTTAAAAAGAGAACTATATGTTGCACTAGGAGTCGAACAATGATAAGTTTCAGCTGGATTTTGAAAGATTATCATCAACAGAAAAAAAAAAAGAAAAGGAGATTCAGCTGTATTTTTCACGCACTCTTTAGTAAATACTAGAAACTGACTTTTCTTCGCTCATGGTTTGCAATTCACTTAATTTAGCTAATTATTCTTGATATTTCTGGCTTATACATTTGACCATACACGGCATAAAAGGTCGCAAGCTTGAGAGAGAGGTTCTTTCATTCTATTGCGCCTGGTGGACTTGCTGGAGATCGGCGTGGTGTTGTGCCTGCTTCTGGGTTTTCTTTTAGTTCCCAGCAAATATGGAGGGTCATTAAGGAGAACAGGGACCTTGACTTGCCTGCACACAAGGTAGGGCTAGAAGAAGTTATTTTCATAGAGATGGATACTGTTCTGACGCTTTTCCAATGCAATCTTCATTAAGGTTATGGTGGCTACTGTACGTTGTGAAGAAATAGCTAATGAGATTTATTCCAATTTCGTTGCCAATGAGGTACCGTTTCTATCTTTGATGATATGACTAATATGTTCATTATTCTCCTATGTACTTTTTTAAGCAAGAATAACTGTTTCCTTCTAAATTTCAGGAATGGTGTGCATTGGAAGAAGCTGTACAAGCAGGACCCATTGCAGGTTTTGGCAAGAAGCTTAGTTCAATTCTTGACGCTAGTCTGTCAGGGTAATATGTAGTTTATGGATAAATATTCACTTTACTACGTTGATAATCTTATTTTTAACTGGTCTCAAGGGGGTAATCATGATCATGGACGTTACATTAATCCCACTAAATCCATAAGGCTACTATAACAATAATTACACCGATCTTCAGCCAAATTTGCTTAAAATCTTAAATTTGGCTCCAATTAAATTACTGCAATTATATGTTTCTAGTCGGCACTTTCAGTTCTTTCTCATTAGGTCTAGGGAGTAATAGATATTAATTTTATTGAACTTCTCTTGAGCCTCTCACTGAGTTGAGAATCATTGGATGTTATGTATAGTAGAGTAGTCAAAATATGCAACTTGAACGTGTGCAAAAAATGCATCCAATCTACTCTTCTTAATGAATCTTATATTTCTCCTTTTCTTGACTTTTAAAAGCAATACGTAATCTTATATACAAATGCTGGATATGAAGCTATCTATACAATATGAAAAATGCAACTAACTTCTAAGTGATATTCTTTTGCAGGGGAAAACTTGGGTAAAAGCTGGCAGGCAGGTGTGAAGAGTGATGTAATCTGAGCGATATATGGACCACTATTATATATACCTTAGATTACCAAATGAAATCTAAAATTCGTTATGTGCGAGCAAACTAGTCATGAGCAAAGCATCTCCCTAATTGCTTGGTGCCTTATAATCAGGTGGATGCTGAAGTCTCTGCTTGTCGTACTGGGAAAATAAACACGGAGAAGGACTTTTACATATTACACTTTCAAGGTCATGAGAGTAAATATGGGAGACCGTTCTTTTGCAAAGAGAAGGATAGTATTTACCTTTATATAGGTTCCTTAAGACAGTTGCTCTTTAGTGTATCTCCATGTTTGATATTTTTTAGCTGCTTGGATCTTTATCTTGTAATACACTGCAAAAAGTATTTATCGTGGCAGTTCTGGACTTAGAATTTCATTCTTACAAAGGAACTTTGCAATAAATACCTAGGGAATTTTATGTGAATTCATAGAAGAAAACCTGCATTTTAGAAGATTGCATTTTGCGGTACATGGTATGATTCTGTCCTTCCAGCATGTTGCCTTCATAGCTGTTTATTATGACTTGAATTTTGATGGCAAATGTGAATGCTAAGATTTATGGTAGGCTTATTTGACATGGTAAATGTAAATATTGATTTACCAGATTTATGGTGGGCTATTTTGACAAATTATTGGAAAAATTTTTGTCACAATTAATAGCCATATTTTGTTGAAAAAAAAATGAAGAAGAATTCATATACTTTTAAGCCAAAATTATTGACTTTAGAATTCAGGGTAATTTACATATGCCAATTTGGAGAGTCTAAAATAGGTAAGTTATGGTAACTCATTTAATCAAAGTGAGTATTTAAGTGAGTTGAAGTGTGTGAAGTTAAAAAAGAATAGAGAGAAAATTTTAACTTTTAAGGATATTGAGTATAATTGGGTTAACGGTTTTGATTGTTATTTCTTTTTTTTTTTATACCACTTTTTTTTCATTTATTAGTGGATTTCCTTCTTTCCTTCTCCCGTGGTGGATGTAGGCTATTTGCCAAACCACATAAATTTTATGTCTTATTATTTTATCTATTTTGTTGTTGTCTATTATTAATGCCCCAAAACAAGATTTTTTTATCTTGGTTTTCCTCAACAATAGCTTAATTAAATGCACTCCAAAAGAATAATATATATAAGAAGCACCTTGTTGTTTGTAATTTTGAATCTATTAATGTGTAAGATATAAGAAACATAAACTCATCTAAGAGCTCGACTGGTTGGTGGAGTGGAGCTGAAGTAAACACGATATGAAGAGAGAGGTCTTGAGTTCAACTACCTGCATGTATTTCTTGACTGACTTCTTAATCGATTATTTTCATTTAATGGGTCTTTATCACTGTCTAAGCCCACAGGTGAGGGGATTTTGTTAAAGTTAAAAATTTAAAAAAGCACACCTTGCTTAAGCTTTTAGATAGAGCTGGTGTAATTAATGGAGTTAATTGTTTATGGTTATGGAATGCCATCTTCACTTTGTACTCACCGTGCTTTGACGGTAAGAGCTGTCCCCTTTTAATAAGTAAAATAAATAGTAAAGCTCGCATATTATGTTCAAGAAATGGTTCGGTTTATAATTTAATGATTGCACTCAGCTTCATTCGCTTCGTAGGTATGCATCAGAAGCTACCTTTTTCGACGAAGGTGTCAGATGTGCCCAAGCAAAAGCAACTTGAAGAAAAGCTGCTGCAGGTACATTTTTGGTTTTTGTTTTGCTCCAAGAGTTAGAATAGCAAATATTTAGTTTAATTTTTTGCACATTCTGATAATATTTCATGTGAATATACATCTGAGTCTTTTTTTTTTCCCCTTTATTTTTTATGGAAAACTTTTGAAAATACAAGACAACCTTGGTGGAAATTTCTTGAAGGAGAACTTTTACACAGATCCACTAGGCATAAAACCATAGATATGGAGTTTCATATTGTGGTTGTTGTTGTTATGGTAAACTGTATAAATCTTTTTTATGATGTTTGTTTTTATTTCCCGTTTGTCTTCTGACATGTCGCTTGTCCAACCAGCCTTCAAGCGGGGTTGGGTCATTAAGGTCTGTGAGTTTGAAAATTTAAGGAGCTTTGATAAGGCTTTGAATGAAGGAGAGGCGTTTTGTCAAGCTGTCAAGCTTGTGCAGATGCACATATGTCTATGTTTGATGATGGATGTGCAGGTGCAGTAAAAATTTTCCCAATTCTTTCTTTTTGGTAGAAATAGTTTTTAATTAATACTTCAAGATGTAGAAAGAAGACGATTGGTGGCCAGAGTATAATTATGGAGAAGATTGAATTTCTAAGAGGAGCCTGTTGCTAAATTTCTGTACTAAGGATAGGGAATAGTATTTTTCTCGTTTAATTAATAAATACATGCATGTGGTATACTCTCTACTGCAAAATACAAAACCCAATTTCCCTTAATTTTTTTTTTTTTCTTTCTCTGCCGTCATCCGACAAAGTTGCCGGACTCCTTCCTCTTATTTTCTGACCCATCAACCTTCTTCGCTCCCCACCACCACATATCAACCTATTGTCCTCAACCCACTCACCCCTGGACCTTCCGCCACCTCCTCCCACCGCCTCCTTGCCATGGCAGCCTCCACTACCAACGCTCTTCCACCACATCAAACCTGCCTCTCGTGTCCAGACTCCCCACATCAACCCACCCCCTCCTTCCTTCTCGCCTTCTCTCTCCAGCACGCACTTGCCCCGCCCCCTACCAACTTCCCTTCCCCCCTCTCGACACTCTCTTTCGCTCCAACCCTTGTTGTTCACGTCGCTGCTCCCTTCGAACATCCCCCTAATCTCTCCACTATTTTTTCACTCACCCTCCCTTGCTCCCACCCTTTCCCGAACCCCTACATTTACGCTCCCATCCACCCCAATATTAGTACCATTGTACCGACTAAATTTGCGGCAGATAATTATCACCTTAGGTCTCGCTCATGACATCTTATCTGATATCTTCGGATCTGTACCGCTATGTTGACGGCACAATCTTGGCACCCCTTCTAAAATTTCGTCATAAACCCGGACTCGACATCCATCACTAATCCCGCCTACACAACTTAGCTTTGTATCAACCACCAAACCCTTCGTGCATATTGCTTGCCACAATATCTAAATGAAATCCTGATGGAAGTTCATGATATTCTCCTTGCTTATGGCATCTAAGACTGCCCTCCGCCAACGCATTTAGAAAAAATTTCCCTGGCTGAGGGAAATGGAACTCAAACAACGCCTTCTTTTTCTAAGACTGAAACAATAGCACCATGACTGAATATCGTCGTGAGCTTAAAACCATTGTTGATAAACTCTCATCCCTTGGTGTTCTCTTAACTCTACCAATCTCATCGCCATGCTCTACGTTGTCTTACCTTGGGAATATGACGCCTTGGTCACCGCTCTGACACATATGCTAAACGCACAAACATTTGATCAAGTGTGTGTAAAGCTAATCAATCAAGAAAAATGGCTGAAAATCAAGCGATGACGATTCCTCTGTCTCCGTTCCTACAGCCCTTTCCACTCAAAAACCTTCATCCAGCTCGAAATAAAGGTTGAGGCGCGCTAGGGCTGGCTCCAGGGGGCAGGGTTGCACCCTGCTTCTGACTTCCGCCTGATTGTCGACCCCCGAATCTGCGATCATCTCCCGTCCTGAAGTCATTGCTCGTGAACCTTGTCGTCCTGGCTCAATTACTCTGGATCCAGCTTCTCATGTCGCTCGTCCATCATTTGTTAAATATGTGATTGCCCAGGCCACTGTGCTCTTCAGTGTTACCATCGCTTAAAAAATGCCTACTAGATATTCCAGAATTGTTTGCGGGCATTATCATTAGGTGAATCCAATGACGCTGGTGTGTACCCAGACTTTGGTGCCATGCACCACATGACGCCCGATACAAGTATACTCTCAAACTTGAACTCTATACATTAGGTCTGATCAAGTGACTATAGGTAATGATGCATCCATGAAAATTGCTCACACTGGAGACCTCACTTGCAATGTCAACGGCTCCCAATTGCACCTAAAAAATGTCTTGCATGTCCTCTCCCTCAAGCATAATCTCTTGTCTGTCATTAAACTTTGTCATGATAACAATTGTACTGTCAAATTTGATCACTCTTCATTCTCTGTTCAGGACTTGAGCACGGATCAGCTACTCATACATCAGAACACTAGACGGGCCACTTTACCCCATTCGCCTATTCTTTGTCAATCCTCTTCACTCTCTTATTGCTACTGTTGTTTCCAGTGAAGTTTGGCACTCCTCGCTCTATTACCCTCACCATTAAGTCCTCAATCACCTTGTTCCTCATCAGAGTCTTCCCCAAAAAGTCCCCTTCTCGGTGGCCTAGTCCTTGTTAGTCTTGCAACATTGGAAAATCCACTTGTCTACTGTTTTTACGATTTCCTCATGCACATGGAAGCCCTCTCCAAATTATTCTTCTAATGGATGGTAATTGCCAAAATTTGATTGAATTTAGGCTTTCGATATTATGTCATTTTTGTTGATGATTTTACTTAGTACTCGTGGATATTTCTTATGAATATAAATCAAAAGTTCTTATTCATTTCAAACAGTTTAAGTCTTTGTGGAGGTGGTGGTGAATATATTAGTGTTGCTTTTACTACATTTCTTAAAGAAAGTAGCATCCAACTTCAAATGTCTTGACCCTATGCGCTACGACAATATGATGTTGTTGAATGTAAACACTGTCATATTAGTGAAACTTGCTCGAAACATTTGCCTTCATGCTCACATGTACCCAACTTTTGGGTTGACGTTGTTCTTACTACCGTTTAAAACAATAAACAGACTACCTTTAGTTACCTTATCACAAGCCCCATTTGAACTTCCCCATAACATGCCTCTTGAGTACATTTTTTGGGCTGATCTTTTAGGCGTCTTTGCTATCTAAACACCACACCCTAGCTTAACAAAACTTTCCCAAGATCTACTTCTTGCATCTTCCTTTGGTACTCCCCCAACCACAAGGATATCGTTGCCTTGATTCCTCCTTGAGATATGTCCATTTTCAGCTGCCATGTGGTCTTCCATGAGACCATTTTCCCAAAAAACTAACCTTACAGCATCACCTACTGAGACCATGCCAACAGACTTGGTTACACATTCCTTCATTTAACTTCACGATTGCTTCATTTAATAACATCACTAATTCCTTCAATTGACCTCACCCTTACAATCTACACAACTTAAGCCCCATCCTATTACTTCTGCTACTCTTCTCACCCCTTTCGCGTACTCACGACCATTGCCTCCTCTACCAAAACACCTTTCTCCCTTGCTTAACCTCCCAATAAACCCCCTCACCAAGGTTTATCATCGATCACATCCCCGAATCTCCTTACATTCCTCCTACTCCCTCTTCGCTACAACCTACCATACCCTAATCCTCTCATCACAGGTTAACACGATTCAAATCTAACATTAGCAAACCTAAACAAATACTCAAACTCAACATACAACCTTCCCTTCTGAACTAAAACACTACACTAAAACTCCCCATCACTTGTTAGTTTGTTGCAATAAAAGAAGAGTTTGATTCACTTCTCAAAAATGAAACTTGGATATTGGTATCCTTACTATCAAATCAAAATGTTATAGGGAGCACATGGAAATTTCATATCATATATAATACTAATGGTACATTTGAATAGTACAAAACTTGTCTTGTCGCTTAGGGATTTTCCTAACAAGAAGGCTTGACTACACAAAAACTTCATCCCTATTGTCAAAACCACTACTATCTGCTTTATCCTCTCTCATGCCATTCCTCTCGTTGGGTCATCCCTCAAATTGAGGTAAAAAATGCCTTCCTTCATGGTGAACTTAGTGAAAACCGTATACATGAAAAAACCTCTAAAGTTTATCCATCCTAAACACATTTGTAAATTTCAAAATCTTCTATAGCCTTAAGTAAGTACCTTGTGCTTAGTTCTCTTAGTTTTAACACTTTCCTTATACGGATTGGGTTTCGTTAAGTAAGCCGATACTTCCATGTTTGTTTATTCTTGAAGCACTATACACTTATCCCCCCTTTTGTTGATGACATTTTTTCCTGGAAACAACCCTTA
>JAMXBC010000606.1:0-16855 GCA_024138005.1 Lumnitzera racemosa | reverse complement strand
TGAAACTATGGCGTTGTCGCGACCAAATTTATAACATTCTTCAACGGGCATGTTGACTTTGAAATGTGCAACGATGATGGGAAACCAGAATGACAGCTCGATGAGTGAGTTGATGATCCTCAAGAATTGGTGCCTAGGCATAAGTGACTTGAATCGATGTACATTTAGGCCAGAATTTTTATTGGGAAGGATCAACATCATCACCACACACATAACTCTTCGAGATCACAGCGCATGAAATCGTTGGACATCGCCAGAATATGGTTATCTTGCAGTGTATAGCTTTTGTCTGGACACTTGTAGCAGTTTGGGCCCTGCATTCGACTCTTTTGTGTAGATTGTCTAACTCAGCTTGACCACACCAATAGAGGAAGTGGAAGTGAGGAAAGCTTCAGCCAAAAAGTTAGATTCAAGCTTTGAGGAACAAGCATCAGCTGCTTGCTCACTCACTTCTCGATATGCTTTGTTGACATCGTATTCTGAGCTGATCTTCGAGGACACGAGAGCTCATCTCAGGCCGTGACTGAATGTCGCGTTCTCTCGAGCTGGATAATATCTCCAATTACAAACTTGATGCTTTTGCAGACACACGCTTGTGCAAGACTTCATGTGTCTTGCATGGCCAAGAAAGAAGCACATCTTGCTCCACAGATGTTGTATGCAAGCTGTATGCATATCATCGTACGAGCGGAGCATATTTGCATTGCCGATGTTGAAAGCCGCCATCGACAATTATTGTACGTTCTCATAAATGTCGTTCCACATTATCACTGATCCGAGATCAACCATGATATTTTTCCTCGACCACGCCTGTTCCTCGATCTGCCCCACCCCCCATCTGACCTTGCTGCTCTTGAGGCATGCCCATTTGTGGATTGAAACCATCCATATTCATTCCTGCGAACGCATTTTGTCCTTGAGCTGGCCCAGTTGGTGCCTGAAAGCCTTGTCCATTCTGTGGCATTGGAGAACCCACTTTGCTGTCCACCAAATTGTTGAAATGGCATTTGACCACCAGCCATAGCTCCCATCATTGATGGATCCATGCCACCGCCCATCATCATCTGCATTCATTTGATTCATATCTGGCATTCCTTCACCACCTGGCATGTTTCCAAGCATGCTCTTCATCTTCGCATCCTCTTCTTTCAGTCCTGTGATTGTACCTGCCATCGTCTGTTGTCTTGCGCAGTATTGAGTCCATGTGTACTCGTCGAAGCATAATTGAAGAAATCGGTGATATCTGTTCCAGGTTGTCGCCATGGTTTTGAATTTTCGATCAGATCGACATCGATCGAGTTCTGTATCTTCTTGCCATTGCTTGGCCAGGTAGGATCATTTCCAGATCTATGTCACTGACTCGAACTTCTGGATAGTCTTTACCTTCTTTTCCGTTGTGGTGTAAGCTGGTCTTGAATGGATGGCTGGTCCGACTCTTGCTTGACGATGTGGATGGTGTTCTGCTTTGTTGGAGGTGGAGAAGTGGTGGTCGTTCATCTTACTGTGGCTTTCTGCTGAACGAGTTTGTGCTTGAGAACTGTTTTAATCAGCTTGATAGGTAAATCGATCAAGGACTACGTGGACTCCGTCTTAGAGACTTCCGGCTTCTCAAGAGTGAACTCAACTCCTGCTATTATCAGTATCATTATGTAGATTTGGCAGAGGAGATACCTACATCGTCACTCTCTTCTTCCTCGCTCAATCCATGCCTTCTGGCAGGCTTCTGTCTTGATCGCATGTCGGTCTTGACCATTCGACCCACCAGTTTGGCCGCCCGTAGAAGCGTCGTCGTCCTCTTCCATGCTGATTGATGTTTGTGATTTTACTTGTTTTTTCACTCGAGCAAACAAATTTTGGAATTGTGAAGCTTCAATATAATGATGTGATTGGTTGCAAGCGAATGCTTACACGCTAAGAATGTCTTGCGCGTGGCTGCCAAATGCTCTTAAGACTTCAAGCTTGTCAAGACATCTATTCACGCCATAAATCGCATGAAAGATTCCATCGCCATTCAATTCTTGAAACTCTAATCACAGATCGCTAATGAGCTAGAGATCTTGTCACAACTTGGCGAATACTTGCTGCGACTTACCGCTTGTACAACCCAATATGCGACCAGCCGTCCAGCAAAAGCAATAAGAAGTGATAGATCACAAGCATGGCTCTCGGCAGATCAAACTCGCTGAGCCTCAACACGAGTGCTGTCATTCTTCTTTGTCAGTATCACATTCCTTCCGCAAATTCTGCTAATTTCATCAGTGCTGCCACAGCAAGGACAACAACCAGCAATGCTGAGGCAGTTTATTCGGGGTGCATTCAACTGCAGCAAAACCTGCCAACAGCATATTCGGACAGTCAATCAACACAAATACAACCCAACCAGTACAGGTAGTTTGGTAGTGTCCTGCAGCAGGTCAGACCAGCAGTTATTTGGTGCGAAACCTGCCAAAGCTCGTCACTATTCGGCGGAGGACAGCCAACCTGCTCAACAATCATCTTCTTCTTTGGGGGAAGTCTTTTGGTGGTCAAGCAAAGCCAGCAGAATCAAACCAGCTTTTCCTTCATTAGGTGCCAGTCAACTGCACAAGCAAGCACTGGTGGATTATTCGGGGTCGAGCACTGCTCAACCTGCATCAGGAGGTCTATTCGGTGCTTCCACCACCACTAAACCTAACGCTACGATGCAGAATGGTGTCAATCAGCCGTTCGTTGCTGAGTGCATCTCGCTATACACTTGGCCAGTCTGCCACCGTTCACTGGGCGACTATCTATGGGGACAAGGCAGTGCAGCACAAATTTCAACCACATCAGCGTCAAAATCAACTGGGATACAGCACGACCAACAACTAGGTTCGAAATCTCACTGATTCAGCAAAAGCAGAACTCGAAGCTATTGACAAGGCTTATTAAACCCCAGCAAGAAGCATTCGCCAGACAAATCGAAGCTTTCCTACCAGTTCATGGCACAAATATGGCTTCATTAGAGCCGGACATCAAGCTGATCACAGAGAAAGTACGATGTGGAAGAGGGCACTAGTCACAGATGCTCAAGGTGTTCAACAAGCAAAGACATAACCACAAATGATGCAACAAATGTCGGACGAATCGAACGGTAGGAGAGAACCTCAAACTTCCAGCACAATACCATTATGCACCAGCTGTCGAAGCTATCGATCTGCCACCGAAGCAAGTGACAACCGTGATACTGATCTGGTCAGCAATTACTTTTCACTGCTGCTGGAGAGATGCGAAGGACATTGAGAGGTATCAGAACAACCTTGCCGAGATTGAAAGTCACATCAGACGATCGAAGCAAGCACGTAGCTCAAGCACAGAATCTGGTCAGCAGGTGCTCGTGGCGGCAATGCAAATGATACGGTAGCCAGCTCGCTGATACCTTACGTGGCTTTGAAGGAACAATCTTACAGACTGCTGCAAAAGTTGGAGCGGCGAGAGAGGCTGTCATGAGCTTACTTTGCGTCGACCATGATTGTATTATAGATTGTAGAATAGGATTGATCTGGCTGTATCTACGGCTTGACATCAATAACACCACGCCAAACCAATCGCTGATCGTAGCAAACGATCATTGCTCCTCTGTAGACCATCCGTGAACAGATCATGCTCGAAGCCTCTCCTTCTGCGCTCTTCTGATGCTCTAATCGTCTCATTCTGAGGTGCACAAAATTGACATTCAACTTCAGCATGTCTCTTCACCGGTGAGACATTGAGACATCGCTGATGAAAGCTATTTTTCAAAGAAATGCACAGTCGGCAGATCACAGGGCAGACTAAGCTTGAGCAGCGATTGCTGAGAATGATGTTGGTTCGTGGTGAGATCTGCAATATCATCCGTCTTCTTCTCGTATCTTGTCGTATGATTGTGAGACGGCGATTCCGTGATCTCTGAGCTTCTCGCTTACCACTGTAGGAGATATTTCTTCTATAGTCCCATCGTTGCAACTGAGTTTTGACTCAGTGTCTGCACAATTGTAGTGTGCCATCAGACTATCGGCATCGATCTTGTCTAGTACTGCTTGCACTTGATCACCAGCTTCTTCGAGAACTTTGGTGATGATGTGAAATATGCTAGAGCTGCTGGATATAGGCTTGGCACTTCTGGACCATACTTGTTCAGCGCTCTGATGGCGCCTTTTGTGTCTTTTGCTGTAGTATATGATCTAAAGACATCGGAGAGTAGACCTTGTCTCTCGCAAACAAGGATTGTGCCGTCTCTGAACTTCTCAAGATCACTCACAGCAGACATTAGATGTGTCGAGATCAATTTCTTGTTTCGATCAATGCTTTTGCTTTGCGCTCGTATTCAGTCTTTCTTCGGCTCTTGTGTCAGATGCTTTGTGCAGATACACTTCAAAGGAGGTTGAGTAGAGGTCGGTTCGGATCATCTTTGCTTATGTTCTCGCTTTCGATGCAGCTTCCAAGAATGAGATGAAGTCATCTTCGTGATCAATGAATGCACTGAATGCTGTTCTTGGTTTCGGAACGTCGTAAGTACGAATTCGCCTTCTTCACTACTTTCGATATTTGAGGTTGTATCTTCACATCACCATCTTCGTAGCTGGGTTGTTGAGGTAGCACTCATGTAAGGAAGTGGTACAATTGTTGCCAGACTTTGCACTGCACTCGTGGCGATGTTTGTAAGACCACTTCCCTCTTTCGACACAGGTGTTTCTTGCACAATTACAGTATCTTTCCTTGGTCTGAAGGACCGGTGTAGTAGCTGATGAAGAGTGCAGTTGCTTCTATGAGCAGTGCTCTAGAATACTGTGCCAATTTGGTCAAGCTGTGATATGCTTCTGCTGGCTGTAGACGTTGAATATATGCTAGAGCTTCTGCATACTTCTTCAAATCCTCAACAAGAATGTCACGACCAGATCATGCTCGTTATGTCGTCGGCTAGATATGCAGCTGGTCGTTGTAGCCTGCTTGGCGAACATCAATATTGCAGTGTCAAGATCGATTTCAGATCTCGGTTGCTTGATGAATGCTTCGAGCTTGTCGAACATCTTTAAGCTTTGCATAACAATTCAAGAGCAAAGTTGTATTGTCAGACGTTTGCTTTCCTTGCTCATGCAATTCTTCGAGATACTCAATCAGATTCTTGATTCTTGAATGTCGAGAAATTGACGTATGATCTGTGATGGTTCGGTGTTGTCTATAGCTTGGAGATATTGCTGCATGGCCGTATCAAAATCTCCACGTTTGTACAGGTAGTCTCCATATTTGCGGAAGATGTATTTTGTTGTGTAGTGCTCGCTTTGTATCGTTGAGCTAGGGTCAATTAGCAAGCACATAGAGTCTCGTTGAAATAAGAGATCGAGTTTCTGCTGAAATGGTTCTCATGATAGCGATACAGCTTGCCATCGATACTGAGTAGGAAGATGTCGTTCCATATGCTGAAAAAATGAGCCACATCGATCGGCGAGTATCAGAATACGCTATCAGCTTGAGATCAGTATTAGAATCGTAAACGTAGTTGATGCCCAGTATTACTCGCACCGCCTCCAAGAGCTGGAAGATTTGATCTAGTCGATTGAGCTTTGGGTGACACAACAAGCACATACTCGTGCTAATGCTCACAATTTCTTGACTCCTTCATAAGGATATGATGTAGCTCTTCCTCGTGGTCCGTAAGCATGGATCGCATCATCTCGAGCAACGATGATCTCGTTGACTCTTGATCCAATGTCATACATCCAATTGCGCAAAACCATGTTCGTCGAGCGTTCTTGCTGAAGGACTTTGAGCTTTGCCGGATAGTGGTAGTACCAGATCTTCGATGTTGTTGCGATGAAGAGTAATGTACTTGCAGTTCTCTGAACTCAAGTCCAGTAATTGGATCTTGCGATTCATGGACCGTACGCTGGTTTTGTGCCTTTGTCATGGATGAAATCACTCTTGATGACAGTCACGGCTCCATTTCCAAATCCAACAGCAACTTGAGTCAAGTCGATGTAGCTGTGAAAGCTGTGATGGAAAGCTCTTCAGCTATTCTTCACAGTCAAAGTGCATATACATCTTGGGACATTTGACTTGCGATCGAACTGATCTAATGTCCATACTTTTGAGTTGTGGTTCCGACGACAACGTCTCAGCTATCGTGATGAGACGTGAGTGCTATCGACCTGGCGAACAACAGCAATGCGTCCGCTCTCATGTGCTTTCCATGATCTGACAGCTTTGAATGATTGATCTAGGCAGTGTATCCTGCTGTCAGCTGTTCCGACGAATATGTATGTCTGGCCAGCTATGATCGTGCTGACATCGTTCTGCTACGGACTCATCAGTCGGTTATCAAATCTTGAGCTGCACACCTTACATCGAGTGGCACACTGCCATCACCTTGCGGAAGTCTGACTTGTGATGCATCGAAGAACTGGAAGCTCTTCCACTATCGATTGTGAGATTGAGATCGTCAAGATTTGCAGGAGACTCACCGACACAAGAGCCATGCTACGCTTTTGCCATACTATGTCTGATTCACTTGTTGTTATCGTGGAATACGCATAGATGAGTTGGTGGTGATGAAAGGCGAGATCTGGCTTGAATGTTTGAGCACTATTGCGTAGATTTCAGACTTCTTCACGTGAAAACGAGCAACAGCGCGGTGGCTGGAACAGTCTTCAAGATTGAGTCTTTGTCAAACGAGATCTTACACAACACCATCCTGAACATCTCAGATGCTCAAAACACATACAGACGACTCAAACTCTACTTGATCATCTGCTACGCGTGTTTGCAACGCAACGAGACGCAATCAACCATAAAATCGACCTCTCAATGCTGTCATCGATTCTCATTCTATCAACACAAACAAAGAAGTGCACTCTTTCCATGGCTTTCGAATACTTGTCAGTCAGTTACAACAAGTCAGACTTCGGTAGGACATGGCGTAGCTGAGATTGGATCCTTTCCACTTCATCTTGAAATGTCGCCAAACTTGTGGATGGCGAAGTCTGCGAATCCTCATAGCAGGCATCTCGTGCGACAGAAACATCTAACAAGGATCTTTCCAGACGATGGACGAGTTTTGAAGCTCAAACCCTTACCCAATCATCTCGGTTCAAGTTTCACGGATCATCTGAATAAGCTGCCGATATTCTGATTAGCGACTTTGTGGAAACTTCTGATCTTCGAACTGCTTCACGGCAAAGAGAAGGACAGTATGTGGACTATTGAAGCGAAAAGTCTATTGTTTGTCCGGTGCTACAAATTTTGTGGGTGTAAACTTCATTCTATGTGTCGTTAGCGAAGGCTTCGAATGAAGCGCACGTCGAGATGTTGTCTGGATTCCAGGCTCTGATCATATTGGATGGTCTTGGATATGTGTGTTGAATTTGTTTGAAGACTGCGGATGAAGCTGCTGGGACTATACTACCTGCTTGGTGTTGGAACCATCGACAGTTGAGTCTGGTCTTGTGTGAGCAGAGATTGACGTTGCATACAAACGGAGCTTTGCAGTGACGCTTCCAATATTACTGCCAAGTCGTCTGAATGGCGAAAAGCCTAGCGATATGGTTAGTGTCACATACAGAAGCGATCACTTGGCTCATATCAAGCACATCGATATCTCCTGCCGCTCATACATGTTCAAGACTTTACTGGCGATGAAATTCCTGTACAACACTGAGATGTGGTTATCAAAAGCAGATTCTCATCGCTCAAGCAATGCGTAGTCCAACCACTTCAGATCAACATACAATCATTGACGCATGATGCAGCATCAGCATAATCGTGTATGGCCTTGAGTCATCGTTCGATCAGCCGTGCCAATCATCTATCTTCGAAAGTTGATGATTGAGCGCCGACCACTCCGACCTGCTCTTGCTTTCAACGATGCAGCAGCGTCTTTCCACTTAACTGTGGAACCAGCGGTTTTTGTAGAAAACACTTTGTCCGCGTTCGCCTTTCTTCCGAAATGGCAACAAAGGTATCTCTGAGAGCAGCTTTTCAACATACAGAGAATGAGAAATGTTGTTGTGCGAGATTGGAAGTTTGGATGGGATGGCTCTTGGCAAACATTTGTTGTTGTGATCGCGAGTGATGGCGTGATGGTATTGTCAATAGTTGGCTTGCATGTGAGGATTGTGTGTGGTTCTGATCGAAGTCGAAGCAGGTTGATGGATGTTGACTGAGAGGTGACTTCTACCAACGAACATTTCAACGATTTCATGAGCAGAGCCTGATGCAGTGCGTAAGGAACGACACAATAGAGGCGGTATTTTGGTTCAAGTTGTGGAGCATGGATGATGGTCTTGATCAACAGATGATGAATTGTAGGACTTTGTGCTCGCAAGGTTCAAAGCTTTGGCTTGTCTACCTTCTCTCTGCAATTCTTTCTGAAGTCATTTGCATCTTGGTTACTTATGCTTGCAAACATTGTGGAGGTGACTGCACATAGCAGATGAAGGGTCTTACTCGAGTGGATTCAGCTTGTCCAATAGGAGTACACTCTGAAACTGATATTCAAACTGCGGATGACTGAGTTCAGGATCTGAAGTGCTTCGGCGCCTCATTCTTTTTATAAGTCTCTCAATACTTCTTCCAGCTGAAGCAAGAACTAAACTATGTCCTAGGAGAATTCTTCTTCACTGACCAAGGACGCTGGCAGCATTGAAGATCATGGTGAAGCAGATGGTTACGCCACCGCATACATAGCAGTTCTGACATAAGTCAAGGCTTGTGATTCAGTTGTCATATATGGTCAGTCTTGTTACATTTCATCATAATCTTTCACTCACGATAATTTGCAGTATACAGCACCCGAGCGACCAAGAATGCAGCAGCATAATAGTTGTGTTCAGCTGGTAGCAGTCTGTCGCCTCAGCATAGACAGATGCGAGAACAGCGCAACATAAAGTGGTAGATTCTCAAGATGGTTGCGATGACAAGCATAAGCTCTCTGTATCTCACAAACTCTTTTGGCGTCAATCTCTGCTTGTGCTTTGCAATTCGATCGCTCGACTTGGATCAAGGTTGTTATACTTGGACAAATCTCCCTGGTGGAAATAGACAGGGGGGCTGCGAAGTGAGGCACGAGTGCAATAGGTAGAATACCGGAATGACAACAACGGGAGATTGTATGAAGACATCTTGCTGAGTGCTTGAGAAATGGTTGCTCTGTTGCTGTTGCGAATACTTGGAAATGATTGATCTGCGTACTGGTGCTATATGCTGTAGCTATATACCGAGTGTTTTTGTCTTGACCTACCTCATCGAAAAGCTTCTATCGAGATGATGCTGAGTCTCGCATGTACCGAGGTATGTCATGCAGGCAAGCAGAATCCGATGTGCTGTTTAGCTTCAGCAATAGAAGCGACTTACATCGACATGAACTTTCCAATCAAAGTGATCTGCCAATGCATGCGTCGCATTCAGCATTGGTCAAAATGCTAGTCGGTCCATCGCCTCATGATAATTCACCCATGACAGAGAGATAGCAAAAGTCGGAGGCTGGGAAGACAAACTATCTTGTAGCTGCACCGGAAGCAAGCACAAGATTTCGACGCCTCCAACATCATCCATCTCAACTTCATGCACCCCACTCTACACCTTATCCGGAGCTCTTGATACTGCGACCTGACTACTGCATGCCGCCAAATGACTGCTAGACCATGTCAGATCGTGATCAGTTCCGTCGGTTGTACATGCTTTTGAGCATAGTCAACGTGATGGCAGCGGCAGGAACAGATACTGCCAGGGAACATGGCGATAAGAGCTTGTCACGAGTCTTGAGTGCCAATGTCTTGTGTCACTTATTATCGGTAAGCTTCGTTTTTGAGAGGCTGTCTTCTTTCCCTTTCGTTTGTTCTGTGTCAGATGCTTTGATAGATTCGAGAAGAGCTTTGGAAGCTGTAGCTCGAAGGTGAGAAGACGACTGATTGCTTGTCGAGCTCGAATCAAGCTTGGTCAGCTTCAAACCACACAAGTGTTGTGTCAGCATACTTGATCGGCCTTCTGGCAGCTGTGGAAACAGTAGCAGCAGATGGCACAGATCAATACCGGTCACAGATCAATACACCGTCTGGTCAAGCGTATCTTCAACAGAATTGGTGACAGAACGCCGACGTACTCAACAGTAATACGACTGTGCTCACTTCACTTGGTGACAGCAAGCATTCTCGGCTGGCTCATTCTTTCGAAGTCTTTATCTGGCAACAGGTGGAAGGGAGTCGAATTCATGGTATGACTTCAGTCGGAATCGATTCGAATCAGTTCTCGGTGTCAGCATTGGATTGAGCAAGCTAGTGTTGCTTCTGTCAGGCTTTTGTACAAGGTCTCTACCCACCGACGACTCTGAACAGTAGCTTGTTGCTATGCTGGATCTTCGAACATTGTCTCGAATGGTAGCTACGTGAGTTCAAATCATCAAATACGTCGACTAAGACTGACCTTCACAGATAACAACTCCACTCAATGGCTATCAGTATGCGCCACTCCACATCTCCAGCGCTCTCGATCCAAGCTACATCTATCTTGGCGGCAATCTCGAATGTCCAGCTTTCGATGTCGCAGTGGCTGTAACATACTACGATGGAAGCTTCAGAGCGATGCAAGTAAAGAGCAGAGGTGTTTTCAGAAATTGGCTTCATTTTTTACCAGCTACTGTCTCGCCGGTCGCCATGAATTTTGCAAACGCCTACGCTATATACGATTACTTCAGTATCTGGCAGCACACGACAAGAATGTTATCAGAGACTCTTCAACAACCAGAGTACATCGATCCATCCACCAACCAGAGAGCTATTGGATACACTTCGATGGCTAGCAGACTCGCAACAGCAATATGAGCTTGCAATCTTACAGCATACAACAACATTACAAGAGCAAAATGGTCTTCCAGACCAAACAACCGGCACGCATCAGCACAATAGCAGAAATTACCTCGCAGCACATTTTGAACACTCTCAAACAACACATCAATTCTCGAGGCCAGTACAACAAGCTATCAGTAATGTTCGGCGACTTCGAACCATGATTTCACTCTTCGCTCTGATGTCCTTATCACACACAAGCAACAATTTCACAGGTCTGCCAAGATACGCTTCATCAGCAGTATTGAGCTTCGAAGCTGGGACAATACCACGAAACGCAATTTCCAAGCACTGACAGGTCTCTATGTGGTCTTCTACTTCCGCAACGGCACAGACGACACTCTGCTCTCAAGGATACTCAGCCTTTCAGCGAGGACCAAGTCAGTGGCCAATCGCATGGCGAGACTTTGTCGACTTAATGTCCGCCATCTCACTTGGCGACATTGGCAACTGGTGCACGCAATGTGGTGCACAGAATCTTTTCTGCGCTGCGTGGAATCCTTCTCTCACCTATTCTACCACGGCAACAAAATCTACGGTTCACCTAACTCCAACAGTAACACTTCTAATAATGGTGTCAGTCCGCTGGCAGCTGGTTTCATCGGCGCAGTGGTTGCTCTCGTTGTAGCAGCACTAATCTTTGCTCTGGTCAGTTCTTCGCTAGAATTACGATTATATCGTCAGCCACGCAAGACAAGCGAGCTGGGTGGCTTCAAAGGCTCAGAACAAGCTTGCTAGTGATCGAGATCTCACTTGCCTAAAGATGGAGCGGTGGTGACAACTACGAATGCTGGTGCTGAATACTTGCCTCATGGTGTGGAAGGTGGTCATGAAGGACTGGAAGCTGGGAATTGAAGCAGAAGAAGGCTGCTGAAGCTGGTATATGGCATTGATCATATCAATACTGCGCCACTGCCAAGGAAGAATAGTTTTGAGGTGATGAGATTGCTGTTAGTCTTTTGCTGTACCAGTCACTGCCAGAGAAGGTGTCTAGTCATGTCGTCTCGATCTGCGAACTTTACAGATGGATCAGTGGCAGAGGAGATGCTGAAGAGGATATCAAGCATGAGTGACGATTTTGAATACTTGGCGTTGATGTTGGGGAAATATATTCATGATAGATACCCTTCGATGCACGACATCTTGTCGATATCTTGTAACTTTTGTATCAGCTCAGCGACGAGCCATATTTTCAGTGACCATTGTGCATTGCTAGCGTTTTATATTGATGCGAGGTTAAACATGATTCTCGAAGTATGCTCATGATGTTTCCGAAACTTGCTTCACATAAATCACCATTCAGATATTGCATTTCACATAGCAGACACTATACGTTCAAACATTGTCCCAAAAAGTCAGATCTATACTTGATTGCATTACGTCTGTCATGATATAGACAGCACGACGAGATATTTATAACTACAATTCACGAGCCCAGCATTCGATCAGCTATTCGCCGATCTGCTTCGCCCTCATTTTTCTTCCTCACACCTTTCAGCGTGCGACACTAGTAAGAACGACAATCAAGAAGCCAACGACGTTTCACATCTCTCCTTCCTCCTTATGCAACGTCAACCTCAACTCTACCTTCCGCACCCGGCGCACCCTTTCCAGCTCTGGAAAAGGTAGGTGATATCATCCCAAGGATGTCTGTAGAGACCAGTGCGCAATCTCTTTTGGTCGAGGAAATGTTGCAATAAGACCATCGATCGTCCGAGCACGAACAGACCGTTGAGTACACCCATCTTAGATAATCTTCCGCCTTTCTGTACTGAAGGCTCCGCAATTTCGGAGAAGATCGACGAAGCAGGACTGCGACACAGCCATCGACGTTGAGGATGAGGTTGTCCTTCTTGGAAGTGGTGACGGTCTCGACGGCGACGGCGTAGTCGAGGAGCTTGGTGGATGGGAAGTTGGCTTGGCAGAATTCTTTCACGAGAGAGAATCGGAGTGGGTTGTTTCGTGACTTGACTCTGTGGCCCGATACCAGAACTGTGATTGTTAGCTTTGTTCATGAGAAGAGAATGCTGCACTTATGAGCTTGTTCTCCTTTCTCATGGTGTCGACGAAGTCTCCTTGGAGAAAGACTTTGTCGTAAGCTCGAGTGAACTCCTCAGCAGCGCATCAAGAGCACCACCGAATCGGGATCAATGGTAAGAAGACCAGCGACCAAAGAAGAGATCAATCCTTTCCAGCACGAGTTGTGATGATTGTGTTCATGGCACCAGAAACAGCTGGACCGTGATCAGCAGTAAGCATGAGCACCATTTCCAAGAACTTGGCAGCGTAATCTGGCAATCGTCGTCTGAACCAAAGCAAAGACATAACACCACCAATTCCAATGTTCTCCTTAAAGACATCTGTGATTGGAAGACCAGCGTACAGAGTCTTGTCCACGTCGTCTGAATGTAGGAGATGAAAGCAGCTGGCTTCGGATGAGACAAGTTCTTGTGCCCATGAGTAGTCATTGGAATCTTTGGAACTGGTGGCTCGGTGTTTGGCTTGATTGTGCCGTTCTGACAAGAGCTTGGTTAGACCTTGGCGAGAGTCTCTGGCATCTCTTCGAAGGTTTCTGGAACGTGGATACCTGCTTCGCGCATGGTCTGGTTCTTCATTGCTGCAGTCTCGGTTGAGAGTTGGCGAATGAACCAGCGTGACCGAATTGAACTTCAGTCTTGAGCATACCAGCGACTGTTCCAATAGCCATGCACGATTGGCTTTGTGATGACTCTCGCTTGACAGCTTCAACGACTCTGTATTCTTCAACACCACCGACTTCTCCGAGCAAGACCAGATCTTGACAGCTGGATCTTGCTGGAATCGAAGCATGTGGTCGATAAATGTGTTCCAGGATATTGTCACCACCAATGGCAATACCTTCAGCTACACCATCTGTGTTTGAGCGATGATGTTGTTCAGCTCGTTGGACATACACCAGATTTTGAGACGTATGCTACTGAACCTGGTCTGTAAGCTTGGAAGCAACAATGTTGTCCATCATACCACCAGTGTTTCCGATTTGTAAGCACCTGGTTTGATACCCCAACTGTAGCTGGTCCAATATTGTGATTCCCTTCTTTTGTGCTACGTAAGGAATCTCACGTGCTCGTCTTTCTGGTACACCTTCAGCGATGATGGCGATAGACTTGACTTGTGGGAACTCCATCAATTCCATGGTGGATTGGTAGACGGATCGTGATGATGCGAAGTTGACGACTGTGTCGACATCTGGGTGCTTGCGAAGGCGGATTGTGTTGATTGTAGACTGGAAGAAGAGTCTTGTTTGTAGTCCAGTTTTTGATTATATTGAAGCAACACACCTCTATACACCCAGTATGACTTTGAGACGAATTGCCACCGAAAGTGTAGATGATACCAGCTACAGATGGCTTCTCACGCTTGCAAACGAAGTCGATGTCGAGCATACCTTGCACGCCTTGGTTTTGCATTCGCTGGACTACTGTCAGTCTCATTCTTCTATCCTCTCAAGCTACTCACTAGACGAAAACATCTTGTCTTTGGGTGGAAAGAGTGTGTGCTGGTTGAGGACTGAGAGTACTCTCTTGGTGGAGCGAATCGTGTGATGTTATCTTTGCTGTCTTGTCCATTGACACCTTTGAGGTGCCATTTGGCACTGTGGTTTGAAGACATGATTTCTGCTTCAGTGATTGAGGAGTGTGTGAATCAAATGTCAGTCAAGAAGTCTTGTGAGATCTTGTTGTTGTCTATTGGGAAAAGTTTCGCCGTCAGAGTGCACAAGTATTTTGAGCTTAAAAACGCCCGAGGATCTTCAGGAGACTGACGTTCGCACTATGACATGTGGTTGATTAAGGTGTTTGTTGTACTGACCTGTAGTGAATGGAGAATGATGAGGTGATGGATGATGTGCGAGTGTAGCAAGCAAGAAATCAGCTTCTGACACCACAAGAGCTTCAAGACCAAGTTGCAGACCCTCGATCAGGTGTTTTCGGTTGCTGGTTCATGCGATGAGAGCTTTGCGATATCTGTTGAAGACCAGCACCATCGACGGACCACGCTAAGAGTGGGTCATGGTTTAGCATTCCGGAGCTTTTTCTTCTCATTTCTTCTCTTGGAAATCTATCAATATTCGAAGCAAGTCTCCATTGATGGGAGAGCCGAGCAAGCAATCGTCTGATATCTCCTTTCCATCCCGATATCAAAGCTGTGATGGCATGATTTATCGTATGATCAATAACAGCATCTATCCATGCACGACACAGCCATCTCCTATCATTTTGCATGTTTTACCCTTTGCAAATGCTGGGAATGTACACTATCAATGGATCATTGTCGGAATATGTCGCGTGTCCGATCAAATGGACATGGAGATTGCATCTCACAGTTTCGGAAATGTATGTCATACTGCTGACAGCACATTGCTATCCGACTGCAGCATGAATTGTCTTGCTGGCTGAATTGAAGCAGAGCATTCTCATGCAAACGAGCTGACTTGCATCGTATCGAAGTGGACATGGAAGAGACCGAAACGGTGGTGCATGTTGATCGCATGGTGGTTGTCATCTTTTTTCCCTTCAAGCACGGATTCGTTGAAACCGCCAGATCAAAATATTGATCGATGGGGCTCAACCAGGTCTTGAAGTGTGTAGTTGAATGCTGCTTCTGTCGATTGTTGAGAGTAGCGTGGCTATCACATCTTCATAGATACATCGTCTGAACAATTGTTGCCATTCTTCAACTCATATTCCATCAATCTGCTGACCATCTCTCAATCCCGAAGTCTATTACAAGAATAAACTTTCGCTTTTCTCCAAATCTGATTCTGTGCTAGACTGATTTTTAGCTTTGACTCGGACGACTCTATTCTCGCAGGGTTCTTGTATCCTCAGCAAACAGATCGATCTTCTTTGGAAGCAGATTATCGAAGCCTCCTTGAAGCTCGGAAAAAGTTCAATCGTCATTGCGATTATTCTTCACAACAATCCACCTCATTCACCCACGACATCCACTCTTGTGTTGACAATATCCAATACGGTAAGCAATAGCATAGCTATACAAAGGCGGCAACGGCAATTTTCTAGTAAAGCTTCTGACGCTTGTAAACAGCTGGTGCGATTTTGTTTACATCTCAACATTTCTCGACAAACAGCAACAATCATTTCTACAACTTCAACCACAACAATGTCCGCCAAGGCAATTCACGAGGCTGATGGAAAGGCCCATCCTCAATTACACTCACTCGAGCTCCAGTAATCAAGCCATCACCTCTTCCGCTTCAGCAACACATAACCCACCAGCAAGCTTGCAGCGATTCACTTTCAAGAAGGAGATGATGTAAATGGAGTACTTGACGTGCTGAGGCTACATTCCCATTCCTCTTGCTCAAGGTGCAAAGTTCGTTGCCAAGCCAGATCAACTTATCAAGCGTAGAGGAAAAGTCTGGTCTGCTTAAGCTGAATGCTACTTGGCCAGAAGCAAAAGCTTGGGTTGCAGGAGGGCCAAACAAGAGTGTAATGTAGAAGGTATTGATGGTGTTCTGAGACATTTCTTGGTCGAGCCTTCGTGCCACATCCACAAGAGACTGAATACTACATCAACATCAACTCTGTCAGAGAGGTGGCTCAAAATTGGAATTGAAAGATAAAGCTAACAAGACCAGGGTGACTGGATTCTCTTCTTCCAGAAGGAGGTATCGATGTCGGTGATGTAGATGCAAAGGCAGAGAAGCTTCTCATCCCAGTCGACTCAAGAATACCCAAGCAATGAAGATATGCCAAAGGTCTTCTCAGCAAAGTACCAAAAGGTGTACACATGTCTCGTCGACTTCATCACCGTCTCTACGCAGTCTACGTCGATGTCAATTCACATACCTCGAAATCAACCCATTGGTGGTCGTACCAAAAAAGGAAGTCACATCAGCAGATGTTTACTTCCTCGATTGGCTGCCAAGCTCGATCAAACCCGCGAATTCGAGTGTGGTGCAAAATGGGCTATTGCAAGAGCACCAGCTGCTCTGGTGTCCAGTCATTGATGCTGGATCA
>JAMXBC010000605.1:0-16865 GCA_024138005.1 Lumnitzera racemosa | reverse complement strand
AATAAATATGTAGATTATATTTAAAATGTATGAATGGTATATTGGAAAAAAATGGAATAGACTAGTATAAACAAAAAAAAGTGAAACCAAATTATAAATCATTTATTATATTTAGAAATAGTCATTAAATAAAATAGAATGGGAATTTAGAATGTGTATATGGTAATAATTTAAAAAAAAATAGTTTTTAGATTTTTAAAAACTATATTAAAGATTATATAGATCATTTTTAATTAACACTGATTATAAAGACCGAATGGAATCACAATTTTGCCCTTAAATGTGCAATCAAATTCCCTTCTAAAGAGGAAATCACAATTTACCTTCGAAAACACTTTTATATCGAATGAAATCCATAATAATGATACATTTCAGGTCCAATCCCATGTCCCAAAAGTTTGTATAAAGTTATTAAAAATACTATTCAACATTCTTTTTTTTTTCTTTTAATGTGTTAATTTTTTCCCCATTTCAATTTAAGCAATTAAAAATAGGATAAAAGTTGAACAGAAACAGCGTTGTTAAGCTTGATTAACCATACGATCTAATTGATTTGACTTGGGCTGGCCATAAGAACAATCTAATCCAATTTCGATTCAACCCCGATCGAACCTGGTTCATCCCATTAACCCTTAAACCTCCCCCCAGGGTTCAGTTCAACTACTCAAGTAAGGTTTGACAAAAACCCAAAAGACTAAATAATATTAAAAACAAACAAAATCGGATGACATTGTTAAATTGTGAATCCTTAATTATAAGATGAGAGACGGCAAAAAAGTTTATCATTTTAGACTAAGAGGGGGGGAGAGAAACGAAAAGAATCTTTTGGTTGTCCTTTATTTTCTACAAGACTTAGAATATCCCTGAAAATAAATTAAAAATAAGACATTACTCTTTCTCAACCCTTTTTATTTTCTCTTTAAACCTAAATAAATAAGATTGAATAAAAAAATAATCATCTCATTTTTGGGGTTTAGAACTAACGCTTCAAACGAGCCAAGAAGAGCTTCTAAGATTTAGACTCAATTCGTTTAAAATTATCAAAACTCAAACTCGAGGTAAAAATTTTATTAAGCTTGAAATTAAGATTGAGCTCAACTCATTTAGAAAAATGAATTTTGTCTTGTGTCAAACTCGACTCGTTTATTAATGAGTTCAAGTATACAAAATCAAAAAATATATAAATAAATAATGAATAATGATTAGATTATATATAATATTTTATATTTATATATATATAGATAATTAGCCTTTAAATTGTAATAATATATAATATTTTTAATATAATATAAAATTCATAAATCTACTTAAAAATCTTAAAAAAATTGAATTTATAAGACTAGATAAACAAGCTTGCAAGTCTAAAGTGGAACTCAAACTAAGCTTATTTACTAATCAAGCTCGGGGTCGATTTAAGCTTTAAAAGAACGAGCTTACAAGCAGTTCGACTTGTTTATAGTCCTAGTTAGAGCCAATTTTGGATCCAAAATTGACTTTATGCAAGGTTCTCTTATTACGGAAGACTAATATTTAGGATGTTGGAAGTATGATTAGTGAAAAATGGCATGAATTTGGAATTAATTCGGATCAAGGTGAAATAAAAATTGAACTTAGAAAATTTATCCTTCAAATGCCGGGGTTGAAACAATGAATTGAATGGAGTAAATTTTTGGGGAGGGGACCGGAATTGTGTTTGGGCCAACCAAAAGTGGCATTTTTCCATCGCCCTATTGGAGTGCAGAAATTTGGGTTTAGATCGATATGCGTATAGGTCGATCGTAATGTTTTAAAGCCATCAAAATAAATTTTTACTGACGATTTTCATATATGCAGTTTCTCCTTAGATTTCTCTTATGTGGAGTTTAAAAAAAATTTTTTCTTTGAAGTGTAAAAAATGAAACCAAAATCAATTTAAGCATATAAAAGAAGTGACCAAAAAGAACTTCTAAGTTGACGATCCTCCAGTAAAAAGAAAGGGATTATAATAATAATATAATTGATATGTTTTTTTTGAAGTATTAATCTTTTTCCTTTAGTATTATGAGGCTAACAATTTCAAACTAGGTTATAATTACCTTGTTTGCTAATTTATGCTTATAAGGGGTAAAATTTGAATTAATTTTAAACTGTCGCACCCCTAATTGTTTTGCTAGGTGTTCCCTAGGTGTACTTACAACTAGGCCAGGGGTAGGGAGGATGTACCAAGTGATAATTTAAAGGACTGGACTAGTAACTCTGTCGTCCCCGTTCCGTCGGGGTAGGGGTCTAGGGTGATGTGATAAGTAGATTTAGGTTTTGGGGAAAAAAACAATAAAAAAGATGGTATAAATTTAGGTGGATGAAACTTTCGTTTCCTTTGTTAGCATGTCATTGATCAATTAGTTGCTAAGATATAGGTTATTATTTTGCTATGATGGAAATGTTAATCGGGTTTTCTAGTTATTATGGATGCCTTTTATGGACGATTGCAGCGAATTAATTGTACTAATGGCCGGTCGAATGAAGATTTTAGGGATAAGACAATTTTTGTGATCGGTTTTAGTAGAGTATCAAGGATGTACCCACTCAGTTTATATGCGTGTGATGTGTAATGTGTGTATGTGAAGAGTTTTGAGTCATGAGATTTCAAAATTGTATTTATTTGTGAATTCAGCAGGTCTTTAAGCCTAGGTTCCATTTATGAGGAGTTGACAAATATTGTAGTTATTTGTGGATTTATCAGGTTTTTAAGCCTTTGATATTTGTACTGCCAATACAAGAATGTGAGATGGTTGGGCACATCCGAATTTTGAGATGTGAAGTATCTCTACGTTTTTGTTTCAAATTGCTTTCAAAATTTGCAAAGAGTAAATAATAATAATAATAATAATAATAATAATAATAATAACACATATTAGCTTATTATTCTTAATGGTTTTTGTCTTTCTCTCCCAAAGAAAATGATTTATCATATTCATTCTATACTTTATTTATATCAAATTCGCATCAATGCTAGAGATTTTTGAATGATTACAATCTTATGTACTTGTGGGATAATGCTTTGGTGATAACTGATGGCCTCCCCCATCTTCAATGGTATTCTGATGTTTTAAAATAAAATATGGTTTTGCTTGTTAGTTTAAATTATGTTTTTTTAAGCTTACTTTTTGTGTTATGAAAGAAATGTGAATTTTCTTTTTTGTAAGTTAAAGATACTTATTAGATTAGAATTTTTGGAAAAAAATAACAATAATAATAATTGATCATTAATCAAGCGAGGATGAATATTAAGTATGTAATAATCTAATAAGGATAAATCTTAGGCTATCATTTAAAAACTCTATAGAATTTTTCAAAGATTATGAAATTTTTGAAATGAATTTGAGTTTTATAAATTTATTCTAAACCTAACTTAATTATATTCGTGCTTTTTATATCTTAATTTTTTTTTTTACAATCATAATCCTATTCATATCAAATATTATGTTACTATATGATATCATATCAAAAATACCTTTTTAATATAATTGGACTTACTATACAATTATATATATCAAATCAATATATTTTCTATACAATCATCTAATAGTGCAGAATTAACAATAATTAGAAAGAGGAATAAAAGAATCTCTCTCTCTCTCTCTCTCTCTCTCTCTCTCTTTCCCCTCTGGTTGAGACTTGAGAGAGGATCTAGGAAACAGCCATCATCTCTCTCTCTCTCTCTCTGCATAACTGTAAAGTAGATCCGGTATCACACATATCCAGATTCGAGGGAGAGCCAGAAAATATCGCTTGGAGTTCTTGGTACTTTCTGTCAGCACCACCACCATACGTATATATGTATGTATATGTGTAAGTTTATGCATGCACGTGGAGGAAGCCCGGAAGAAAATTCTTCCTAAGCTTCTTCAGGGTTATAAATAAACACCCATCTTGATCAACATTATCCATTTTATTCTACTCCTTTTTCGAATTCGTGTATGCTCATCTTCTCTTATATATTGTATGGCTCTATATATGATCTTGCTTTTCCACTGAAACATTTTTTTTTTCTTTTTTCGTTTTAATTCTTTTCCAAATTATTATTTCTTCTATGTGTTTTAGTCTGACTCCTATTTAGCCCTTAGGACTGCTGTTATTAAATATTTTACTAACGTTTCCTAACTATACAGTTCTTACTAGGAGTTCTTAAATTGGGTTTATTTTTTTTCATAACGAATTTTTTTTTTTTTATGCACTTTTAAATGGTATGATTTGCTTGTCCAAATGATAATTCTTGTCAAAATAATGTATAATTTTGTAGTCGGGATGCTATTTTATTTATTTATTTTTTCTCATGATTCTCATTCTGTATTTAGATAAAACATTCTGTAAAATTGCAGCTTTAAAATTGCCAGGTCTTTGAGCAAAATTCTTGCTGGTTGCTGGTGCATTCAATTAATATATATTATATTTTTCTTCATATATATATATATAGATATGTATACATAGTTTCTGAAGAACATTTTGTGGTTTCTGTAGCTTTTTTGCTTTGTTTGGAAGAATGGCACTTTCTAGAATAGTTCTTAGAGATGGAGGAGAATTGAGGATCCATGAAAGTTTGGATGAGCTAAGCACTGATTTGGCTGAGTACATTGCTGAATTATCAGAGGCTTCTGTGAAGGAAAAGGGGTGTCTTCTCCATTGCTCTATCCGGTGGTTCTCTCATTTCCCTAATGGGGTATGTATTTCAATGCTATCCCTCATAAATGCTTGCTATATTGAGGTAACTGTAGCTGTAAATCTATAATTATACTCGATCGTGGAAAATCCTGTGTTGACCGTGTCAATAAAGATCCGGCCTTAAGCTACATATCATCTTTTAATTAGATTATTTTGCAATTTTTAGCCGGATCGATTAAAACCCAATTTAAATAACTGTTATATCCGATATTATAGAGCTATAGATGGCAAATTCACGTTACAGTATCATGATAATTATCGTGTTGGCTTTGATATATATATATATGTATGTATTTATGTATGTATAGATAAATGAGTGTACATGAATATGACATATCAGAGTATCACGACATGAATAATAAATGGATTAGCATGATATACGATGATAGAATTATTCGATACTAATATATAGTTTATTTGGAATTCAAAATATTAATTTAATTTTCGTGTGATATATATGTATAGATAAATGGTTCATAAATAATTTGTTATCACGAAAACAGAAAAGGGTAGAAACAAATTGCGCCCAATAACTTCTTCTTTTAATCCGTGCCTTTTAACTACAGAAAACTACGCGAAGCGCCTTATAAGACGACAGTAGACTGGAGTAGATGGCATATCTTTTGGTGTGATGAACGCGTGGTGTCGAAGAGCCATGCCGATAGCAACTATAAGTTGGCAAGGGACGAACTCTTGTGCAAGGTTTTGCCTCAACCTTTATATGTCCCTGCTCCTTGTACTACTCTTCAAAAATTTTGTAGCTACTTCTGTTGTTTAGCTGCTGATGACGACTTTTCCCTTAAATTTTATAGTACCTTGATGTTTTGACTACGTTCTTCAGTTATGTAAACTTTTCACCCTCTGTGTCTGCTGGAAGTACTTCCCAAGTCATTTCTCTACGTTTCTTGACAATTAGGTGCCTATTGTTCCAAGCCATGTCCACTCTATCAACGATGCATTGTCAGCTGAGGATGCAGCGAGCGATTACGAGTTTGTCATCCGGCAGCTAGTAAGAACGCGCGTAGTAGCAGTTTCCGATATCAACGACTGTCCTAAATTCGACATTATCCTTCTGGGAATGGGGCCTGATGGTCATGTTGCCTCACTATACCCAGGGCATGAAGCGCTAACTAATAAAGATGAATGGGTAACATTCATAGTTGATTCACCCAAACCCCCACCAGAGAGGATCACATTCACTTTGCCCGTCATTAATTCATCATCCAATGTTGCTATGGTCGTAACTGGTATGAACAAGGCAGAAGCTGTTCGTGCGGCAATGAGTAGTATGTTCTTCCGCATGTGCATCACTTCCTGCGAAGATGGTCAGCCCAACACGAGGAAAATTGGTTATGGTTTCTGGACAGAGAAGCAGCATCGAAACTGAGGGGTTCTCAGACTAAGAACTAGTAGGATTAGGAGCTCTTCTTGTGAAGTGTAGATGATTATGGAGCTCTGTTCCATATTAGGGTAGAAGGTTGTACTATTTCAGGCGAAAACTCCAGTTAAAATAGCTTTGAGCTTCCGTAAGGGCCATTATCCTGTTTTCTTGCTTGCCTACTAGCTGCACTGGCAGATGACAAGGCACAATGGAACGTAAAGATGCTCGTAGAAAAAGCACTGGCCTAGTTCAGCCAAAACTTGAATGGCTGCACAAAAACCAAACTAGAAGATCTCCTAGCACCCAGATCTAGATAGGCAATCATAATGGATCTCCGGTTCATTTTGAAATGCGTATCCTAGAGGAAATATTATTAGCCATTCATGTGAAGTTTTTGGCGGTGATTATGTGAACATCTTCTTGATAACATATATATTACCTCTAAACTGTTCCTACTTGCACCAATCACGTTATGCTGTTAATGATGATAATTAATGTATATCAAAGAATTTCTAGTCTTTGCTCTCTCTCATGCATTGCAGCATGTGATGAATGGAGATGCAATTGGAAATACCATTCTGATACATGAAACTTTAAACCCTATTTTGAGCATTCATGGTGTGCTTTGATACCCTTTTTCTTGTCAAATATACATGCGGTGGGCTCTAATAGTCAAAAGGAAGGGGATTTAAAGGTTTCTTTGGCTAATAATACTACAATTCAAATGTTGAACACAACAATACCAGCAAGCAATATGAGAAGAGAAGTATGCAAGCTATAAGACAAACTGTCCAGAATATCTGTGTCATAGATTCTTAGGCATTAGATTGAGGGATTAGAAGTCAAAGCACTAAACACACAGTATACCCAGATATCGGGGAGAGTTTGCATCGTTACACATCGGTCCAGAGTTCCCACTACTTTAAAAGCTAACTAACAGAGAAAACTCCAGTCTCCCATTTAACCACCAAAGGCAGCAAAGAAAAGGAACTATCAAACTCTTGGCTGTCCGGAATTTCAGGATGAACTCCACCACCAACTTCTGAAGGTTGATTTCAAAGTGTCGATCTAATCGACATAAAGATCCTGTAAAATTATCCTCGTATATTACAATGGCAAATGTCAGAATCCAACCTCAGCACAATTTCAACAACATGCTCATACACATTTAGGTACTCAGCCATTCTGCTTCAAAGCTTCTGCTTCGGCTCTTGCCATCGGATCATCTTTCTCCCCTACCTCATCTTCTTTCTCTCCTTCACGCTCTTCAGCCATTTTCTTTCTGTGCAACTCCTCTGCAGCCTGCATTGCAGCCCTATTCTCTCCTGTATGCGCTGCATTTCCTCCTCTTGCTGCTGTCGTTCAAACCATGTATCCGCATCCGCCCAAACTGCAAGTGTTTAAAGAAATCACAAGTACATGAGATTCTCTAGTAAGAAAGTAAGAATGCAATTTGATGAAACAGAGACACAAATATGGCCTCCAAGAAAAAGCACACTAGGCTTGATCAAGTCATGCTTGTGGACCAGGGTGAGGATGTTTCATCAATATAAAAGTTCAGAATTTTTGGCTAGAAAGAAAAGGAAGAAAGAATTTGCAGCCCTCCTTCTTCATACTTGAATGTCACTTCATTACGTGTATCCCAGACATAGAATATCAATAAAATCATGTTGAAAGTCCCAATCCGGTGCCACTAAATCTAATCAAAAGGATGGCTTGTAAAGTTTAAACGTTTAAGACCAAACTATTATCAAACTCACTTTAGCTACTCTCCTGGAGTATATTAGATTCACTAAGGGTTACGAACCAAGCGAGTCAACACCTGATCTGCAACAAAAATATCTTCTTGCTACTTTGTGGATGACTACAAGAATCCTGCTCCATCATCATGCTCTATTGCAAAACCATTCCTACCCCAATACACAATTATGCTGTTCATTTTTAACTCTTTTCCTCCTTTTTCCATCTATCTTGCCCTGTTTTAATGTAAAGTATTTTCTAGTATCGCAATGCCTACCAGGTGCCTCTCCAGATCATCTTTGTCAGCAGCAAATAAATACAACTACTCTATTTTACTTGGATAAACCCCCTTAAGAGTTCCCCCTACTTGTTACAAAAAAAGAAAAGAACTTTTTTCCCTTTCTCAAGCCTACACTACAAAAGGACAACTGCATAAAATGGTGAAAGGTCTCAAAGCATGTTTGTTTCAAGAAGAATGTTCTAATCAAAATTTTTAAATTTTCAATAGAAAATGTCAATGGAAAATTTAAAAACAATTTCTATTTGTAAAAGAAGAGAATCATTTTACTTATTTCGCGTTTCAGGTGATTGTTACCCACCACGACTTTGTGACCGCTATGTCATCGCCTTTTTCGCTAAAACCACCCTTCCTTGCGTCTCTTAAATTTACTACCATAATATTTAACAACTGCAAGCTCTGATCACAACAAAATTTTAAAAAGAATAAATTCCATACAAATACGCCCTAAGTGACCCAGGTACTCGCTGCATTTTCCTAAGCCAAAGGAATTCATCGCTTTAATTAGATTTTTGAAAAATAAGAACAGTCTTTCAAATGCCAATCATACATGATAGTAAAGCTTGCGAATTCCAAGTCACAACAACTAGAAAACAAAACACCCATCTTGAATTCTAAACTAAACTAACACTACTACATCACCATTCAATTTTAGGGTTAGGGTTAGTATTTGAATGAAAGAAAGAAAGAAAAGAAAGGGGAAGAAAATACTAGGCTGTGCAGCCCAACCCTGCTCGCCACCCTTAATGCGCTCAGGGAGGGCGTAATTGAGGGGAGAACACGGCCGTAAAGCTCGGCCCACCATGTTATCCATGGCGGCGGCGGCCGTCTTCTCTCTCAAGGAAAGTGACAAAAACCGAAGGCTCTGTGTTTCTGGGTAGCTTGGTTCCTAAAGGGGTCTTGACATCCTTATTGTCTCCGAAAGGGATGAAAGCAGCGTGGAGTATGGATTCGTTGACTTCCTCTGCAAACCTCCGACGTACAGTGTGTTCTTCTGCACTGGGAAATTCATTGTTTTTGATTTCGAGTTTGGCGTCATTGCTGATTTCACATTTTTCTTTCTGACATTGCTATTGTTGTTTATTGTTATTACTGGCATAATGGGTGTCTGGGCCTATCATTGCTATTGGGCTTTATCTTAATAATAGCTGCTTAGGCCCAATGGGGGAAGGAAATGAAATTATCTTCTGGATTTTTCTTTCTTTCTCTCCCTTCATATTTCTTTTTACGTTTGGAATGATTTTAAAAAATTTTCCACCATCTTACTCTAATTCTTTATAAGATCAATACAATTATCTATTTCATTCATAATTTATATCTCTTTAAATTTGAACCTTTAAACAATAATTTAGATTTTAAAAGATGAAATTCAATAATGAGTTTAAAAACGAAACTATTCCCATTAAAATAAAGGGCAGGATTTTAACAAACCATAGAATCTCCTGAGTTTTTAAGGTTAAACATCTTTTTTTTCCCCGCCGACTACATTATAGCTTAGGAGACCCCTTAGTGATAACATTAAACTACAACGACCTTTTAAAAGTTAAATTGTAAAATGTAATATTTATATTTATATCAAAAACTAGAGATTTCATACATTATAATATTGTTTGATTATGTAAAATTTATGAAACTGAATTGAACAAAAAATTTGTTCAATGTTTAGTTTGCAATTTGATCTTAATTATGGACAAAAAATAGTATAAAGGATTAGATAAGATACTCAAAAATTTATATAATCTAAAATATAATACAAAATTCAACTTCACTAGACAAAAACATAATTATTGACGATATAAATGTAATTAAATAAATATTAAATAATATTTAAAATTTATACTTTTAAACAATATAAAAAATATAACTAAATAAATATTAAACAATATTAAAAATATAAATATCAAAACACACATATTAAATACAGTACTTGTTTATACTAAATAAGGAATATCGCAAAAAAATCCATGTATAACATTATATAAACAAAATATAGCACGATAATAATATATTGTCCTATACTTCTTGCACTTGCGTTATTTAGTTTTCCTTCTTTAGTCTAGTTTTAATAATCAAATACTACCTAATATATTATTAGCATAAATACATAATTGTAGGGAACTCTTTAAACTTTGGTCTAAGTATGAATACACCCCCACTTTTAAATGTTGCAATTAATCCGCTAAACTTTAAAATTATAAATTTTGATCCTAATGCAGAATACCCCTCAAAACTTATCAAAATATACTTCAATATTCCTATAAATGCAAACTTAGTGCATCTTTTTAATCATAAAAAAAAAAAAAGTAACTTTTTTTATATTATCAATTATCAAAATTTAAGAAATTCTTTACTACATTTAAAAGTTTAGGGGTATATTCATCTCTAAATCAAAGTTTAAAGAGTTTATTTATACCTTTTAACTAATTTTATCTATCTTATTCAATATTCCTCGAGAAAAGGAGATTAGTATTGCTTCTTTTAAAAATAATCCCAAAAATGCAGTCTTCACAAAAAAAAAATCTAAAAATACCACAAATAAATATGGCTCTTGAACATGCAAATTCATATTAAATTGAATTCAGATTTTCAAAAGCCAATTATATGAATAATAGACATATAATCGGCTTTGTAAAGCCACTTTTATATATCTAATGAAACTAATTTTTGGGAAGTTGATTTCATTGAGACTAATGAATTCAACTTTCCAAAATCTAATTTCATCGAGACATAGTCTACCATCAACATCCTTCTTCTCGTTAGAAAATTGCTTTTTCTCTCTACTATAAACCTAACCTAAATCCTCTCTACTCCACTATTACCAAGGCCATTTTTTTTTTTTTCAAATGTAAGTTGAAATCACAATCTAAACACTCCTATATATAATATCTAGTCAGATTTTATGATTTTTTTGGAAAAATCACGTAGGCGTGAAGCACTTTCTCTCCTTACCAGTGGTTGCGTATGCGAAGGACTTTCGTTCTTCAAATTGCTTAATCTTGTACCATTTTGCTTTCTCACTTTCTGAGATGGTGATTTTCGTGCTTACATGTATGTCTTAGCAATTTATGTAGATATGTATACTAATTATATAACATTTTGTGTTTATTAAATTGTTTAATTTCACTAATTCATTAATGATCCAAATTTTCTTTATTATTTTGTGCTTTTAGAAAATTTATTACGTATTTTTTATACTTTACGTTGAAAAATATACTAAATTATAGTTTAATATCATGATGTTGATGCGAATTATCTAATATTTAGCAAAATAAGTAATTAAAGAAAAGAAAAGCACATTTTATAGGTTTAAAATCTACAAATTTTACGGGAGACATCTAAAAATGGTTTAAATGATTATATAAGGTAGATTTAAATTTTAGAATTTGGAAATATATATTTGCAAAATAGGTAAAAAGTAAGGCTTTCACCCTACGAACATGTAACAAGTGTTAACAATAAATTTGTTGTCACTATTTTAATAATATGAATAGATAGCATTTAATGTTGAAATTCATTAACTAAGACTTTATATAAACTTATAGGATATGTTAATATATTTTTTTGCCTTTACTCCCAATTCCAATTTCATTATCGTCAAAGGAAATTATAAAAAAAAAAAAAATCAAACATTGGCTACATTGTTCTTCAAAAGACATTTTTAGTGATAGTTAGTTACTAATCTAGATTTATTTACAAATAAATGTTGAATGTAGGCAAGTGAAAAAATGCATAAGTGCAAGTGATTTACTATATTCGTGGCCATATTGTGGAAAGAAAGAATAAGGTGTGCTTATGATGGGCATCCAACTACAATAGTTAAATTTCCAAATGGGTATGTTATGAGTAATTAATAGGCATCATTTACTATTACAAACCGTAAACTAAGAATAGATAAAGTCAGTCGCTAGATGGGTTCGAGCTTGTAGAAAGCTCGAAAAAAGATTAATGGAGAAAGTGTGAAAAGGGCAAAATGAAGAACAAAACAGTAAGCAAAACCCACGAAAAGTCTTAAAAGATATGATGCACCAATGAAACTTTCGAAAACTCACAATACAATTCGATATGACGTATGAATTAATCCATGAGGTTACTTGTCACCTAACCTTGCTTAAAAGAAAGGATAAGAGTGCTACCAGAAATAAACAAATAGTATTTACCAAGGGAGAAAATGACTCAAAAATGTATTAAGAATTGATCTAATTTAATCCTTTATAGCTATAGATACAGTTACAAGTATAAGGGTGTTTATACCCATTAAGTTATGGCATCTTACCTAAAAAAGAGAAAGACAAAAAGAGAATTTCCTAAGGAAGTAACATACAAGATATAAAAAGATAAAAATAATCATTAGTGCAATTGATTCTGCACATGATAATATACACGTGATGATGTTACATGGTGAAGTTGTTAAAAGATATGAACAAAAAAGTACGAACAAATGACTTGTTGGAGTAGGAATAGCTTAGTTAGTCCGGAGTCTCTCTTTCTTGGATTCTTGGCAAGAAAGCTACCTAGTAATTGGTCAACTCGGGCGCCAGTGAGTAATCTTTAATTCAGCATATTACAGAAAAGACGAACAATTATACAGCTCAGCATGAAGGGTAACTCGATAAGAAAGTACTCGACCTTAACAAGGAAGTATCTGGCCTGGCAAGAGTCAGCTAGGACAGAAGGATTCATCATGCCAGTCCATCAAGCCCTCGGGCTCGGTTTGCAAGTCAAAGGTCCGATAGCTTGATTCATGTCATTCCTTCCGAGTTGTTTTAGATTTAGGATCAAATCCGATTGGTGTTCACTCAATTCTCCATCAAGATGATAAGGACTAAGGTCGGCAATGTTGAAGGCATCAGAGACCCTATAGTCCTTGGGCAACTCCAATCTGTAGGCATTATCATTGATCTTTCTGAGGATTCTAAAAGGCCTTCCACTTTGTAATAATTTATTCATCTCTTGTTCGAGAACCGTTCATTACTGAGATGTAGCCATACCAAGTCTCCCGAATGAAATTATTAGGCCGATCTACCCTTAGCCTTTTCTCACATTCTTTTAGTTGCTTAGTCGATATACCAAGTGACCTTATCATAGATGTGCTAAAGGGATTATGCACTGGTCGATGCGTCAGGGTCTTCTTACGCGGGTACTGGTACAGGGATATGATCGAAGGGTAACTTAGGTTTGAATCCATAGACCACCTCGAAGGAAGTCTACTTAGTAATGTCATCTACTGTCGATTATAGGAAAACTCAACTACTGGTAAGCAAACGTCTCAATCGCCAAGTTCTTACCTATTGTAGGTCGGAGCAATAATCCAATGTGCAATTAACCACCTCTGTTTGACCGTTAGTTTAAGAGTGACGTGAGGTACTGAAGAGTAATTTGGTTTCTTAACCAATGCCATAAGGTTCTCCAAAATGATTCAAGAACTTCGAGTCTCTGTTAAAGACTACACTTCTCAGTACACCGTATATCCACACATTCTCCTATAAGAAAAGAGAAACAATAGCCGAAGTATTATTAGTTTTAATGTAAGTACGAAGTATGCCATCTTACTGAACACTATCCACAATGACCATCATAGAATCTTTCCCTTGAGCAGTTCGCAGCAGTCCGAGAAAAAAAAAAAGTCCATGCTCTTTTGTCCACACTCAATTCAGTCCACGTTAATTAACCCAAAGGCCTCTTAGAACAGGTAAGGGCTTGTTTTCCTTTTGTCGACTTATTTCTTAGCACTTGGCCTTCTTACACACATACAACTTTTTTTGACAATCGGTGCACATTTTTTCTCTTTTTCTCAACCCAAAAAAATTTGGCCTTTATCATTACAGGTTTCCTTTCCCCAAAATGCCCAAAAAACCCTCCATTATGGCTTTTTAACAGTAGTCCCTTAATAAAAAATTGACACGCATAATTTTTCACCTCGAAAAAAGTAGTAATCCTTCTACATGTTAATCACCAAATATCCTCCACCCACATTTGTGAAATTTAGGGGTCCAAAGTATGGATCCTCGGGTTATCTTTAATTTGCAACCCAAACAGTCTAGCTTAGTTTTGAAAAGCACATATCTCTTCGAAGAGCATTTGCATTACGTTTCTCTTTCCTTGCTTATATTTATCCAAAAATTGAATCCTTCAAGGAAATTTAACCCATCTCACCAGCCGCTTTGACAACTTAATTTTAACTTTGAAGTACCCAGCGTTTTTATTAGTTATTTTTAAAAAAATTTCTCGGTAAAAATAATGTTTCCATACTTGCATTTCTTTTAGTGTAAAAGTTCCCTTTTTTTCACGAGTTGTTCAACTATGGTTTTCAAAAAAATCTCCTGTGGAAGGCAATTTAGCCTTCCGCATCATGAAGTGCTAAATTTTAATGCCCACGATCGCATCCTAGCTCAAAAAATTTTTTTGAAAAAAGGTCCCCCAACACCCAAGGTAAGACACCCTTTTTTTCATCTAGCAAAACTCCTCTCCCCCTTCTTCCCATAAAAAATTAGTGTTATTCTTTGTTAACTCGGGAAGTGAGTGTCAAGGGTGCTGAAATTCCTAATAAAACTTCTTAAAAAGAAGCCAGTCCCGGGGAAATTTTTCACTCAAAAAAAGAGTAAGAGTGCCACTTTCAATTCCGAAACTTTCATAATCGACTCATAATCTCCTCATTATTACATCCAAGAAAACCACTTTCCTTGGCAAAAGCAACAATTTTTTTAATTTCCGAATAGTCTCTTAAAAAAGGATACAGACTGCTTTGAGATGGTTTTTTTCAGTAACTACATGTCACATATAACCGGGGTGTCATCAAAGTACACCGCGAATCTTCCCTTGAGATGTTTTCAAACATGGTTTTGTCTCATGAAAGTGCTCGGAACTTCACAATGAAAGCTGACCATCCATTCGTAAATCCTTCGGTCTTAAAAAACTCTTCTCTCGTTCCCCAGCCTCTGCGGATTTGATGGGAGTAATTTAGATCAATCTTGCTGAAATCTTGGGTTTTAGACACATCCAAAATTCTTTTAACCTTAGATGAATACCTGATTTAATTGTAAACTTGTTCATAACTTAGCTATTACAACATTCGTCAAGTTCCCATTTTCTTCAGTAGTAAAACGAAGCACAGCCAAAAGCGGGGACCCCCCTACATCCTTCTCTTGTAAATATTGCTTGAAGTTAAAAAATTTGTTGGGATTCATCCGATAAATTGGGTTTTTTCAGTAATGCAGGGCCAATACTAAGTCAATGCAGGTCTCTTGCCTCGAGTTAGGGGCAACCCCCAAGGTAACTATTTCAGACTAATCAACTATTCACCCCAATCCTTGATCTCCCAGGGGAACTTACCTTGTTTCCCCCATTTCCAGTAATCACCTAACCAATAGAGGGTTGGCTCATTAGTATTAAAGGTTCCCCCAAAACTCGGCTCTACTCTTACCAAAACCTTCTTCAATTCGCAAAACAAGTTTTCTCTGTAACTTTTTGAACTTTTCGACGGGCCCTCAGGGTTTGATATGATCTTTCGATCTCCTTCTCAAACATATAAGGTTCCTGAGCCGTCTATATAACTCTCCTGTCAACAACCAAATCTACCTAGCAAAACGTGGGACATACATGGGCAATACGTTTCAAATAATCCCGGTCAGAATAATTTCTATAATAATCGGCAGTGTATTTACAAAGGGCATGTAAAGTTCTTTTTCACTTAAAAGTGCAAAAAAATAGACCTAAAATTGCAACAGTCGGCAAAATTTAAATTTTGAAACAAAATCGGGTAATCTATATTGGTGTAGCCTTCTATCCCCCCAAGAAGCACCACTGTCATTCACCTTAAAGTGGTATAGAAAAAAATTCTCTTTTTCCTCCTAAGGAGGGTTTCTACTTTACGAGGGGGAAACAACCCGAGTAATGATCTAAGTCCTCGGAAAACTCCTCTTCAATTAGCTTTTTCTCGACATGTCTTTTCGTAGGATTCTCCTCCCCCTCGAGTTCCCTATCCAACCTCTACTTTTAACTTCGAGTGTCTCCCTGATGACTATTCCGTCATTCGGGGATTGGTAAAACCCTGTTCTGAAACCCCTTTGGGACTTGAAGTATTGATCTAACCAATCTTCCGCTGACCCTTACCCCTTCTCATACATTTGGGGGGCCCTTTACCATAGGTTGGCCTTTCTGCCCCGCCCCTTACTCAACCTTCCCCTTTTCACTCAGTACTCGGGGGGTTGGGGGATTACCTATCTTGGTTAGCTAATCGGCATTTTTCCCGTTCTTAGCTCCCCTTTTTTCTCTTTATTCATTGGGGAATCCTAAAAACATCATTTATGGGTCAAATCGTTGGAGCTTATACATCTCAATGTCTCTTCTTAACCCAGTAATGAACCCTTAAAAACTGTTTGAGTTGGTGTTCCTCACTTTACAAGGTTATGAGCATTTGATACCTTGAATAATTCATCATATTTGGCCCCCTTATTCAGCTCCTGAAGCCAAGTGAAAAAACTTGAAAAAAAGTTTCCGGTACGATCTTTTTTTAAACACTTCCCCTTTATTCAGGCTAAGGTTAATCTCAGTATCCCTCTCGTTTCTCATGGCTTTAAAATTCTTCCCTCACAGATAGCATTCCAAAAAAATAACACAAAAGTTTTCCCTTATCGTAACTTCATATTGATAGTAATCAAAAACACACTCTACCTTTTTTCCCCAAATTTTAAATTTTCCCCGCATTCCCGATAAATAAAATGAAATGAAGTTAATAGTTTGAATGCT